>JAVQIZ010242492.1:0-44398 GCA_036023535.2 Galaxias brevipinnis | reverse complement strand
CCCCCCCCCCCCCCCCCCCCCCCCCCCCCCCCCCCCCCCCCCCCCCCCCCCCCCGCGAGACACCCGCAGGTAAACCGCAGGCCTCCAGAGTCTCCCTTTGGTTCTGCCTCCCCGGAGCTTTGACAGACAGCTCCACCAGAGCATAAGGACCACCCCCCTGTGAAAAGGGAAGAGGAGAGATTTGGCAATAGGTGGACACACTGGCAAAGAAAGACAGACAAAACAACCTTGTGGTGCTGTGGACCGCTACGTTCCAGGACAGATGTCCCATTGACAGCCCCCCATTCTTCGGTCTATGCTGGGGCTTCTTGCTGTTGTGTGGCGGGGCCCAGTGTGTCGAGTCAGAGCAATGCAGTGCCAGCTCTTCATACACATGACAAACGCTTTACAGTATTATCAAATTGATACTGAGCATCTGTCCATACAGGGTGGAAGAGTGGGGAAACTCTTTATGTATGTCTATAAAAAAAACTGATAAGACTCAAGGTTACAGCTTGCGTTAGTTTCCCCGCTTCCTTCACCTTGTGTTTGTGCTTGACGTGCGTGTGCCTGCGTGCGTGCGAGTGGAGTGAGCGTGCGGACGTTTGTGTGCGGCGACTCGGCCGGGGTAGCATCTGCATGTCCCGCCTGCCTTCACTCGCTCCCTTATGTGACGGAATGTGAATATAAACCACATTCGACGGTTCCCCCGACCAGGAAATATACAGAGTGTCAGCCGGCATTCCCTGCGACGGCTCAGTGATTGGTTCCTACGTTTCATTATGCTGAAAGTGCCTTTTTTTACAGGAAGTGCGGCGTAGGGAGGAAAGCCAGCGAGCGCACCCCGGGACCATGTGAGCTTGCCAAGCATGAACACAAAGTGTCCCCAGCCAGCTGCTTATTGTGAACATGTTTTTAAAAGCTTGTGACAGGGTGTGTGCCGCCGCAGTGCCACCCCATCACCCCCCCCCCCCAGTCCTCCGGCACCAGTCCTCCGGATTCCAGTGGTACAAACACGACGGCAGACAAAGCCTCTGAGATCCGCTTTGGCTCGGGGACACTCTCTCAGACCATATCTGCGGCGCAAACCTGCTGGAAATTCCCCCACGACTAGAATAAGCCTACAATGGAAGCGCGTGGTACACAAAAGAGGAACAGAACAAATTGGCCCAATCAGCCTAATGCGCCATCTATTGCCATTGTACTATCTGGACGCTTTGGTATGAGAATCTAAATGTTTTTCTTACACTGCGCCATTTTTGGGTCAATATTGAGGCTGCTGCTCCGATTTTGTTTTGGGGGGGTCGATAGGCCATGCTTCCTGAAAAGGGGCCCGGACAAACATTGTGGGCCTCCGCTCGATCAAATGTCACGACAGACGAGGACGGCCGCCCTGCGACACTAGCAGGTGTCCAGAGGATAGTTTGCGTGAGCCATTAGCCTGAGGCCTTGCACAAACCCCTCAATCGGAAACGGGAATCCAAGCTGCCAATTTTGACGGCGGATTAATGTCAGCTGCATCCGCCGGGGCTCTGGAGGAGCGGATGTCTGTCGTTACGAGGTGGGACAGAGGGAGGCGCCGGGGCCCATCCACGGCCACCTGCTTGCCATTTTCAGCCGGCAGGTTTTGTGTTTATGCAGGAAGGGACAGGGAGAGGGAATTGCAAATAGAGGCTCTTTTTTTTTCCTATCTGCTGACATTTTCTATCTGCGGTTTGCGGGAAGGTCATAATTTGAAAGAAATCTGTCAATATGCTAAATGTATTCCTTTTTGTCTAGCCGGCGCTGTGTGATATGCTTATTGGTGATTAAAAGAGGGCAAGCCATAAAGGACTGCAAATTGTATTACGAGCATGGCTGTATTCATAAATAAGAAAAACATATTACAAGGACCCGAGGATACTGACAAACAGCAGCAGCGGCCCGTGGTACAGTTAGACTTTGCTTACTGCTTCTGTAATGACTGGATCACTGTCCTTCTCTTTTCTCTTTGTCAGTTCGCCATAAGTGTGCTTTGAAAATACCCTTCGTTAATTGGTCATTAAGGTTTCTTTAGGATCAATCAAATACAATCCCATACACACAAAGGAGAAGACCTCCACTGCTTGGAATGAGAGGGAGGAGAGACGAGGGTTAGCCTGTTCTGTGGTTCTCCCGTAAGAAGACATAGGCCCTCTTAGCCCCCTAACATCCTCTGTAAGCGCGGGGGCTCCAGTGCATGGAGCTGATAACACAATGTGCTGCGTCTAGCCTCTGATAAACAGGCTAGGCCCCTCTCCGTTCTTCCTCCCCGCTGGGAACAAGCCTTATTTTCTGGGAGAGTAATCCAGAGTGTGTGCCACGATAATTTCACCAGTACTACCATTGGAAGCCCCT
Source organism: Galaxias brevipinnis (assembly GCA_036023535.2). NCBI lineage: Eukaryota > Metazoa > Chordata > Actinopteri > Galaxiiformes > Galaxiidae > Galaxias > Galaxias brevipinnis. The sequence continues at coordinate 42,043 of JAVQIZ010242492.1, read as the reverse complement.
CAGATAAAATGCTGAATTGCTTAATTGTAAGAGCATCCCAATGACAGACACAACACTTTACAAATAGCATTATGTTCTGTGCCCTCCATACCAAACCCATGCTAATGTGAAAAGGCCTATGGAGGTCTTAGATTTACAACACTGTGCGATGTTGAATACTATATGATTCTCCATTGACAAAGTCAGCATCATTTAATTACATGATGGAAACTTTTAATCGATGACTTTGAAACAGTTGAACATTATTAAATGGATATTTTCAAAATGTAAATTTAAGTAAATCAGAAATGTACTGTTTCATTTAGATGTGTCCTTGTTAAGAACAACAAGGAGCCACATTTATTCATGAGTTAGTAACTTAATAGATTACAGAGTAAGCTGCAACCAAATTATGTTACTGATTGAAGGTAAAATTGTGCATTTCATTTTTTTATCTGAAATATTATGGTATCTGATATTATGTCAACCAATGACATTCAAAAACATTGATACAAACCTGAGTTAGTGCATTTCTTAACAGCTTACTTATCAAAAGTTTACAAGCTTACTTATCACTTGATTATACTAGAATACATAGTATGCCATTTGAAAGGAGCAAAAATGCCATAGTGTAAATATTTATTTCAAATGCTTGTCGAGGTTCAGTATGCATTGAAAAACAATGACAAAATGGCAGGTAATTAATACTAATGATAATAATAATAATGTGCACAAGAAAAAAACATAAAATCTTGTAATCATGGGATGAATTGTACAATATGTATGACCTCACTCTGACTTTTTCTGGGTGCAACCATTGCATGTTGCCTTATCTTTCTGGGCTGTCTATTCTGAGCCTTATTTACTGTCCGGTGAGTGACGTACCCATAAGAAGAAAACATATCTAAATGTTTCTTTGGCATTCAATTAGTTTTGCACATCATTTTAATACTTTGTTTTGCCACGTGTTCAATTGCACACAAGATTAAGTGCAACATAGACTTTCACATAAATACGAGCATGAATAAGATATAACACGGTACATTGAGTACATTGAATAACTCCAGACAGTCTCACACAACCAAGTTTACCGCATTACAGATCCCACCGAAAGGGCTCATTATGCTGCGTAATGTTGAATTATGAAGTATAATCATAAAACAGGTTTTGAAAACTATGCTTTCAATCGGAGTGTAAAAACGTTCGGCTTGGAATCAGAACAATGCATTTTAAATAAAAAGTAACACGATTGCTTGTGGGCTCAGCTGCTTTCAATGACGAGTTTGTTGCTGTTCTTTCAGACTAAACTCAGAAGACCCTGGTGAGATATTGAATATGACAAAATGCCAACGGATGCTCAACAGGCAATATATTAGGTAATTTCTCATGGCAAGGGAGACGTAAAGACAAACAAACTCTCTCATGAACTGATACAGTATATTAGGGCTTGTTTCCCCATTTTCTTTCTATCTCTCTCTCGCTCTCTCTCTCACAATTTCTTTCATACTGTTTCTCTCTCTCTCCCTCTCTCTCTCTCTTTCTCTCTCTCTGCTTTCTAATTATTTATCTGTAATAATTTCTCTATCTCTCTCTCACAGACACACACACACCCTCTCTCTCTCTCTCTCTCTCTCTCTCTCTCTCTCTCTCTCTCTTTCTCTCTCTCGGTATCTTACTCAGGTCAACAATAAAATGATCCGGCCCACAGATTGACTTATCTACCTGAATCCAATTTTCATGTTCACTGGCTGCAATGAGCTGCTTCATCCCCGGATAAATTACACAATTTCTATCAGCTTTTGATAAACAGATGGAACATTGCATCCCAACTCCTAAAGTCAAAATGTACCTCAAAGGACTCGATGTGAATAAATCCCACACTTCAGGCAGATGATCTTTTTTTTGTATCCAAATCTTCTGACATGGTATTCATATTCAAACTGTAAAGGAAAAAAAGAGACATTTCTCAGTCTTCCCAGAAGTAAATCATTCACTTACGAATAGTCAGTGTGTTTGCATTTTTGCTACTAATAGTTTTTTTTTCTAAAAAGTGAACTATGGGTTTGGATGAGTTTCAGTGGATGTGTTTTGCAGCAGGACTTCATGGTGTTACTGAACGCCGCTCTCCCCCTCCCATTCCAGCACATTGTAATGTCATTAGTGGGAGAAGACATTAGAGAGACAAGATGAGAAGAGTTGGCAGGGAGACTGGGGAAACAGCAGGGGAGGTGACAAGCCTCTAGGAGCCTGGGTAATGTGGTTTATACACTCCTGATTGATGAGGTGATTTGAAACAGGTGATAAGTAATTTAGAGTCTTATTTGTTGTGAGCAGCACTGTGATATTTTCAAATTCTCTGGACTCCAGAGGAACACTAGGGCTATTTTTGCATCATTACTCACTGCATGATTATAATATATTGATTATAAACAGGTTATTACAGTGATCACATACAGCACTTGCAGAGCAAATGAGCGATTGCAGGTTTTAAGAAGTATAGAAATACATTCTTATTTCGACTGTGTGCAAAACACAAATCTGAAAAGTATATTGCATAAAATAAATGAACAATCTGGAATTGAACACGACAAATAACATAAGCAGAACGTTTAACACTGTGGTTTGTGGATGTCTCCATGGAAAATGGATCCTATGACTGGTTCCTGACTGGTTCACCAGTGCATGCTGGGAAATCCATACTGTGATCTGATGCGTGGATCGGCTCCACATCTCCACGGAAGTCCATGGAGCGATGAACACGGGAGCAAGGACTGATTGAAGTTCCATGAAAAAGCGACACCCAAGAAAAATCGTTGCATCAAGCCCCACATCCCAATGCACTCCGAAATAAAATATACCGTGCAAGTCATCATGTTCAGGGCTTTTTCCTTTTACATTGTATTTCACTGTAATAATCTATTCTGACACTCCCACGTACTGTGCATTCAATGTACATGCAGTATTAAAGTACTTATACTGTACAGTAGGATGTCCCATTGACTAAAGAACATTTTATTATTATTATTATACTTGGCTTAATGCAGTGAGCTGAATATAGTTAAACTGCTATCATTAATGCTCAGCCAAGCGTCTCTAGGACATCTTAGGAAACCTCGATTTGTGGTCAAGGACAAAGCAGAACAGCTTGCCTGAATGTCACACCTGTTTGAACTCCAAAGGGCTCAATCTTAAGAGTCAGTAAGCTGGAACTGGCTGTAATGCAATGCCATTACAGTTTAAAACCAGGTCAGGGCTGTTGAGACACGGTTCAAAGTGACACTGGTTGAGCTGGCTTTTTTCCCTCCATCGAGCCAAATGGAGGGAAAAAAGTCCCAAAATACCTGCAAACACAATACACTTTACTTCACCTTCAGTGAAACGCCTCGCAAAGCGCTACACACAACACTGATATTTTAAACGCACGTTTAAGTAAAAAGTTAAATACTGAAGTAAATAAATTAATGATTCAATAATGACCTCGGTTATTTATCATTTGGTCGTTTCAATTCCTAATTGTGGAATTAATTCCCATGTAAGAACAAAACTGTTGCCAAGTACCATCGTCAAACCAGTCTCTGGGGGGTCTAAACACCTTCTTGTTTTTGCGTTAAATCAGCGTGCCTGTGTATGGCTTTTCTGCTTCACGAGCTCAAGCATCAGCTGGTAGAATGTTCCATGCAATTATAGGATCGCAAGTAACAACAACAAAAAAACTGATGAGTAATCAAGACCAGGCTCCTGAGTCTGTTTCCATTACCTTCACCTTCTCTCCATCCTTTTACTTTCTTCTCTTTCGCTCCACAACCTTGCCTCTCCACCTTCCACCACCCCAAGCCACTCCCCACCTAAACCTGTTCTCTGTCTTTCTCTTCCCTCCGCCTCCGTCACAATGAGGCCTGACACAGTCCGACGCGGGGCAGTGTTCTGCCGTCAGCCAGGAAACGCAGGCTCGCCCCCAGTGTTTGGAGTCGTCGACGGGCGTTCACCTTAAACGGTCCGGTGATGGGCAGGCCAATGGGAGAGTGGTGGATGGCGGGCCCTACCCAAGATAATTAATGATTCCCTGTCAGATGGACTCCTCACGGAGCGGGGCGGGGAGGGCTGCCCTGTCATTGTCCATTCCGGCCGAGAGGCACAATGGAACAGGTGACGGCCTTCCTGACTCAACACTCCGCAGTAACAGAGCAGGCAGCAGGCCCATGCCCTCCTCCCCGGGTCCAGGCTAAAGTTTTTCCTACGCACAGAATTTCCTTCCTGTAGAACTAGAACCTTTACTAACTCCGACGCCATTTTCTCGGATGTTGATCGAAGAGACTGCAGGAGTAGTTGTAAAGATTGTTCTGTCAAAGCAGGGCAGTGCCATACGGCAGAGATGAAAAGATTCAATGTCATCTCCATGGCTTAATACTGAGATTGTGTGGTGTACCCTAGTCAGGGAATTGGTCCTGAGTTGTGGCTCTCCCTGAGGAATTAACCCTTCATTAGCTTTAACACAGACATTAAAAATATGTCCAACAGGACGGAGGCCATAACAGGATATGCTATCTACATATCTGTGTGTGTGTGTGTGTGTGTGTGTGTGTGCGCGCGTGCGTGCGTATGTGTGTGACAGAAAGACAAGAGAGAGACAGAGACTGTCAAACCCGCGTGCGTCTGTGTGGGTCTTTCTTTGAGTTGCTCCATCACACAGTCAATCATCCCCGTCATCCACTCCCCTGGTGTCGGTCAGCTAACGTCCACCTTCCATTCCAAACGTGTAGGCGCTCGGGATTTGGAGTGAGGAGTGGCTGGGCATCAACGAGGGATTGGTCCGGGCTTCCCCGACCTGGCCCGGGCTTGTTTCCTCGGACCCCTCTGGTCTGCCGGAGATGGGAGGGGGTGATGTAGAACTATGAGTGGCAAGGGGGCCCTACAGGTTGGCACCAGAGACCACCGTGTTTAGCTGATCGGTGCACAGGCTGCATAATTACGTTGCACCCTCAAGAGCTGCTGCGTCAATCTTTATCAGTGCGAGGTCACCAGCCTGGTGTCCGCTCAGACTAGGACTAGGACTAGGCCGCGGTAGGGGGGACTGTGGGGAGAGAGCAGGGAGCTAACTGCCTTGACGATGTGCTGGAGTGGAAGGTGAGGAAGGCAGGAAAGCAGCAATTCCTCTCATGTCAAATGCATTCCATAAAAACAGACGTAATTTATTCGAACCCCACCAAAAATCTACAGGTACAAAAACAATGCTGTGGAGTGTTGAAACGCACGTTGCCTTCATCCCTGTGCGGTGTCGCTGTTGTGGTATGATTACAGTGCAGAGGTCAGTAGTACAGCAGAGAGTCAGAGAGTGGTGGGGGGAAACGGGATGTCACTCCTGGACCTTTGGAGGTGGCTGCTCCCAGGTTGGAGGGGGGCGAGGGCGGCTGCAGTGGCAAGGCGGCGCCATTAGCAGCGGAGAGCGTGCTCGGTGATGATTGCCTGCCCTTTCCCAACGCGGCCGCGTGTGCTTACCGAGAGCCTGGAAAGCAGCAAGCCCTCTTTCTTCATATTATGTCATGGAGATAAGAGGAGGCAAAGGGCGTCTGTCCTAAAGCGAGCGGCTCGACGCTGGAGTGTTTTTCCATCGGACAAACACAGATAACGTCTTTTGCTGGCACCACACCGTCACAATTGTGTTTTTGTCAGTGTGTCAGAAAGGGTCAGAGAAGAGCAGCGTTTTGAGGGGAAAACAAGGTTAGAAAGAATCTATAAATGCGGTTCCCCTCAAATGGTGGCTTACTCATGTCTCTTCCTTTGAGCTAATCTCGTCAGGGACAGGAACCTGGGCTCAATACCATCGACCCCCAAACAGCTCCTCTTAACTCGGACGTAACGCCGTTGTGTTCACAGCCTTTCACGGGGGGAGTGTGGCAAGTGTGTCTGCAAGTCAAACACGTGGTGAAGTGTTTCTCTGGTTGTTCCGTTTTAACACCAAAACAATTCTAGCAGTTCGGACCACTCCTGAGAGGACTCAACGCTACCGAGTTCACACAGAGCAGAATGAACTCTGCCAAAATGGGTTCGTTTAAGACGCGGACGTCTGGCCTGAGAAGTGAGACAAAGACAGAAATATAGATGACGAAGGAATCGACGTGTCCCTCTGAGCGGTCAGGTTAACTGAGAGACAGACGGACCAACCTACCTATCGTGAAGTCCCCCCCACCCCCTGCCCGCCCCACAGTCAGGCCTACTGGAGGAGGGAGGCCGTCTGGCACGACGCCGTCGCAGAAGCCAGGCTGAGCTAACACCGGGGCTCTGGCGGCCCACCGCTCCTGTTATTAGCCCCTCCATCTGGTCTCGCTGCATCTGGCCTGACCGGTGCAGGCTGAGCAGACGGCCCAGGCTCGACTCGTCTGGAGGTCCTGCCCGCCTTTTTGCAGAGGCAGACGAGTTCTCAGACCCTGTCCCGTCAGCTAGTGGGTTCCTGTATTTAAAGGTTTGGCCGCTTCCACACGCCCCAGTACTTCATTCCGGAGAGCCTACCACATATGAAGAGATCGATCACACGCCTCCTTCGTGTCAACCACGTAAGTTTGGGAGACAGGTTGCAAACAGCTTGCCCCTCCCGTTTGAATGAATCACAGCTCCGTTTTGACCCAGCTCCTTTGGTGCACGCCAGTTGATTCTGCCACAGGACTCTCCCAGCTTAGCTCGGCTCGGCAGGCCATCCATGTGGGGGTGCTGTTGAGCACCAGATCTACACCATTGCATACAGCAGCCTGCCTGTGGAGTGAAAAAACGTGGCGGGTGTGTCACAGGAACGGTGATGGAAGCGTATCCTTGAATTAATTCAACGTGGCTTTATGAATGGATATCGATGATGATACACTTGTGAGGGCTGATATCTTCCCAGAACAGAATTCCGAATACTGATTTGCAGTGAACAGCCAGTGTGAGTGGTCTATCCCCGGGGCCATTTCCCGCCATGGAAGGCCTGCAGGGCTTTCTTCACTGGTCTGCCTGCCTACCACTTGTCTGCCTGCCACTTGTCTGCATGCCTGCCTGCCTGCCTGGCACTTGTCTGCCTGCCACCTGTCTGCCTGCCTGCCTGCCTGCATGCCACTTGTCTGCCTACCTGCCTGCCTGCCTGCTACTTGCCTGCCTGCCTGCCACTTGTCTGCCTGCCTGCCTGAACTCAGGATCTTTTGCTCCCTCGCATGTTACATTCTTTTTCCTCCACCTCTTAAAGAAGCAGTGGAAAGATGTATTTCCTTTTTTGCTTCCTGCTATGTGACCTAAAGATTCCAGCTTCCTCCGGCGGCTCCAGACACTAGAGTGAGTTCGCAGCTCCCCTCCCAGACTTGACCTTGGCACTAATAGGAAGATGGCCTCAGCGTCTGCTGCTGCTGTGCTCCAACAGATGCAGCTGCAGTGGTAGAGCCAGAGATGGTGCATGGGGGCGATGCAGCTGGAGGGTGCACTCCTAGTTTATTTTAAACTGACGTTTTCAGAGAAAATAGAAGTACACCCTGTAGAAATCCTTGGTGGGAACTCCCAATAATGTGACGGTTCAAATAACTACTTGAATTAGTGGTTTGGAAAGAAGATGGCTTGAGCAGCAATGTGCATTGATCTTGCTGCTGAGGCAGAATGCGTGTAATCTTAATAGCAGTGCATTGGAACTCATTTCCACTGTAAATTAGCTTTTGAGATGCAATGATCAGTAATCTCACAACTTGTCATATTTCCCAATGCAAAAAATTCTGGAAAGAATACCACCACAATTCTAATGTATGACTTTTCAGTGATTCAGAGAGGGGGGGGGGTACAGAGAGAGAGAGAGGGAGGTTGACAGAGAGAGAGAGCGAGATGGGGCGGCACAGGAACAAGAGTCTTCCCGGGAGATTGACTTCCCCCCTGTCACTTCTCTCCAGAGGCTGCCCTGCTAATCCACTGAGAAGTCCAGAAAGAGCGCGTCTACATCCACCTGGAGAGGGGGGCTATTGGAAGTGATATATGAGATTGGGATGCACTTGGGCAGGGCAGCGGTTCTTAACCAAGGGGCCAGTGCTGTGCAGCGACACCATGGCCTGGGTAGATTCAGGCAGACAGTCCCCCCTCAGTGACCGGACTGAACCTACTTCCCACCTGGCGGATCCACTCTGCTCCTCAGTCCAATCTCTAACAAGCGGCATTACAAGATGGGAGTGCAAATGTCTTGTAGTTTAAGTGTCTAACGTTTACGCTTCTCTTGTGGTTTCAGTTTTAATGTTAACGCTTTTACACATTAAAACATAAAGGTTAAAGCGATCAGAAAGGTAAATAGAGCAACATTTACTATTAATATTTATTTACATAGTAATAAAGTAGCATTACAGAGTTGATTTTACTGTAGGTCACACGGTAGCGTCCCTTTTTTTGCAACTGGGATTGAATGAAAAACTCATTGATTCATCCAATGAGGCCGCAGAGCAAAATCACTTCAGCATTTTATGAATATGAGCGTCGGACAACCTGTTGAGGAGACAAGTACATAACCAGAGAGCAAAGAGAAGGCCTCAGTAAACAGTTCCCTGGAAGAAACATGGGAGGCCTATGCCTCTGTTTAAAGAAAGTGCTGCCCAGATGGTTAGTGGTGTTGCCAACTCAATTATGAACAGGACTGCAGAAATGGGAGATGGGGGTAGTTACGTGGGGAGTGAAGGGACCATTGAAGTTATCCTCTTGGAACTCTTACATGAAAAATACAGAAACAGCACTGTACTTTGAAAGGTGGGGGCCTTACGCTGTTTCAAACTCCTGGTGTTTCATCTTCCAGCTAAGTTCTTCACTGCCTTTTCCAAACTGCCAGGAGGGCAGCCACATTGACAGCTGTGCACACCGAGTGCCACACCATGCTAAAGCGTGTGCCAATTGGACACATAACCAGAGAGGGCAATGAACTACCAACAAACAAACACAGTTTACTGCTACTGATTCCCTGTTGAAAACCAGAGTTTATATAGATAGGATTCTTTTCTCTTAATATAATGGTATGTTGTGTAACATTGAATTGGTTTCAAATAGATGCAGGATCTCCAATAACAGACTATGATTCATATCAAACTATTCGTAAAGCTTTTCTACAATGAGGAAAGCCATTCTGTTACAGTACACCAGTCATTTAGCGGACGCTTTTATCCCAAGCAACTTACAGACGTTGCTAACAACAAGAGAAGATAAAAAGCACAAATCAAGTCGATAAATAAGTTCATCCCTAACCCAATCGTCTCGATAAGAGTGATGCAAGTGCCACATTAAACACCAGGATACTAATCGAGTGCATCACAAACGTAATCGTCGGCTAAGAGAAATTTAAGAGCTTCAATTAAAGCTAGAAAATAAAATAGCACTACATCTAATGCAGATGTGAAGCAGATGCTACATGCTACATTTAGGAGCCCGAAGTGGAGTCTGAACAGGTGTGTCTTTAGGCTTCAATGTAAGGTGGGTAAAGACTTTGCGGTCCTAATATTAGTGGGCAGGTCGTTCCACCACTGGAGGACCAGTGTGTCAAAGAGTCGTGGCTGGGGTGCTAAGCTGCCCTTTCCACGGAGTGAGAGGGCAATGATGCGACGTACGGCAGCAGAGAGCAATGGTCACGGTCTCTGCCTCTTTTCTGAGGGACACAGTCCAGATCCAATTAAGGAAACAAGAACATGTCAAATATTGCTCGCAATAGTTTTTTTTAAAACCTTTTATTGCATGGCCTTTAGACTATGTCTCAGACTATAAGGCTGGGGGCAAATTGATGTTCTTCAATGTTGCATTAGCTATGGCTTTTTAAAGGGAACAGAAATTGTTAATTACAATTTTAGAGAACTTCTGATACTTTAAAATTACAACAAGAAATTCTACTTCAACTTACTTTCATATAACTAAAGGGTTTATATTTTTTAGGCCTTAGTTAGTTAAGCACCCCATGCTATTTGACTAGTACAACTTGGTGCTGGCTATGTCACAAACTTTTGAGCTGGCTTTCTTTAGTCTTGAGGCCGCTGTTCACACCTGAAACTTTATTCGCCGCCACATAAAAAAAGGTAACTTTGAACTTCACCACACACCTATTCTCCTGTGAAAAGTTCAAACCCCCACAATGCTTTGTACCTCTGTTTGAAGCGTTTGATGTTATATGCCTTCAGAAATGTACAACATGGAGTTTTCAGTTTCTAAAGTAGCCAGTACAAATACAAGGAGCAGAGTAAAAGCAAAAGAGGCAGAGACAGAAAGAAACTGAAAAAAAAAGACATTACCACGGATATTTGCCAATTACTGTGGTTAAACCTTGCCACATTTAATCTGCAGAACAGCCTCCTTTGTTCCGATAGGTTCATGCTCATGTACCATTTATGACTACGATAGATGTAGATTCCCTTTCCATAAAGAATCAACAATACATTGATAAGCAAAAGTCTGTCAAATAATACAATATTCATTCTCTAAATAGTCTTGAATTTGATTTGCACGTTGTTTTAAAATAACAGTGAGACGGTGAATGGGAGAAATAGAAGGTCAGAAAAATTCAGAGAACTGCAGTGAAGTGAGAGCTAGACAGAGCAGAGATTGAGGAAGAGGGAGAGAGAGCAAGATGTGGAGTGTGGGAGATATCACTGTACAGTGCGATGTCTAGGCAAATGGCAGCAGGGTGGCGATAGGGATCAGAGGCAGGAATTGGAGGAGCTGAGAATGAGTGAAGACAAATTGCTTTAATCACTTCCCCCCCCCGGCTGCCTCGGTGACGGTGTTTATCATAGGGAAGCATCGGAAATATATGTGTGCTTGCCTTAGGAGGGGCCGATTTATCACCGCTGGGAGGATATCTGTGGCTTTTTGGTGCCACTGAAATGACCTTGAGGGTCTTTGTGGATACCAAAGGACATTCAATTTCTGACAATGGAGGAGGCTGGGCTATGTTATGGCTAAAACCTCATATAATAACACAAAGATTAACCTAACTTATTTTTTGTCATGCTACATGTGTAATTTACCAATACATAAAACAAGGCAGGGACTCGATACAAAATGGCTGCTTAAGTACTTCAAAAGACAGTGGACCAAGAAAGTTGCAAAACGCTGGCGCTGCTTTAACCATCTATAACAAACTATTAAGTAGTCATTGTGTGGCCGCAGCAGTGGAGGCTGGCTGAATATGGCCAGTGGTTGGGAACAATGCTGATGGAGCCTGGAGAGCACATTAGAGACTAGAGAGCATGGGTATTCTTAACTGTCCATAAAGCTAGGTGCTTCCATTTGAATAGCACTTGGGGTAATTACGGGCGGCAGCTCATCCACTGTCGGCTTTGTGGCCGATTCCGTCTTCTTCTTTCAATTTCCTGCCTCGTTGAAGATGCTGGGGAGATACAAAGCAGGGATGGGGGGCCTGCAAAGCTAAGCAGGAAAGAACATCCCTCTAATCAAAAGTGATTGGAGGGTCTTGAGTTGCGCCATAACCATGGTTACCAAGTTGCATGTGCTTTTTTCCCCACCCATTGGCTCTGACTCAGAATTAAAGAGTGAGACAATGAGAATAGAAGATAGCGGGAGGGTTTCTTAATGTATGGTGCTCCACAAATAGTTGTCTTTTTTATGTTATTAATGAAAAAAGCATGTTTAATGTTGGACAATCTTTCTAATTTGTAGTGCACTTTTTAACGTCATTAGTCACAGAAAAGTTATCAGAGATAATATAAATTAGGTTCACTGCAAGACGTTTGTTATGAAACTCTAGCTATGCACATCATTTAGAAGTTACACAGAAAAAGATTTTTTATGTAGGGTAGGGGCCAAAATGTGCCAGAGGGATGGCACTGGCAAAAACACATTTAAAAGCTATGTCTATCTCTGGGTGAACTTTAATTAAACTACTGACAGCCTGCAGCTTAAAGAAAACCAAATAGCCAATTGGTTAATCTGTTTTAATTACTTCAACCACAGAGTAATTATGAGTTAAATGTTATGCAATGCATTTTGTAGTTTCAACTAGAAGGAAATTAAACTCACATTAATGTGTGCCAGGTTTAGTGAAACACCACCTTACTAAAATGCACTTCCTGTTGAAAGTGCTCTTCTGTTTACTTCAAAGTTTTCAAAAAACAAGCCATCGGAACAATAGACTCGGATGGGATTTATTTTTGGATTACTCAATTCGCTGTGCGATCTTATTCAAAAGTCATTAGTGCTGTTGTTTAAATGATTAGATCTCTGTATTTTGGATCCAGTGGTTGATTTCCACGTGGAGTGGGAGGGGGAGAAGAGTGGGGAGGGGGGTGCATGTGTTCCAGTTCACTGACAAGGCTCACCGCGCCAGTGTCGGCTAATTCGTTTTTGATTGGGGCGCGGGTGTAAGACAGAGCCCTCCTAGATGGCATTTGGCTGACGGAATCACATGACTGATCTCAACATCAGGCGCTCTTGTTCCCGAGACGCTGCATTTTGAGTGTCCTAACGTCAGGGGGGGTCGGGATGGGGGGAGTGGGGCCTGTAACTGACTGGAGATAGTCTAAAGCAGGAGCACTTAAGCACTTAGAATGAAAAACAGGTTCAGGGGGAAAAACACGCTTTTTCCAAACATGAAGCGGTGGCACAGAAGGTCTGTGGGCACAATAGAGTTTTCTGTATATTTGGAATATTTGTGTTACTGAACAATATCCACCCTTCAACCAAACATAATTTCAATCAGGGCCACTTCCAGATATGCTTACCCCTTTCTTGGCCTTATAAAGGTTATGCTTTTACATTGGGAGAGGATGGGGCTGCTCCTCTTTGTGATGTCTGTACAAGGCCGCATTTCAAATACTCAATGAACAACCATGGGAGCAGCAGATACCTGCAGATCCTCCTTACAAATATGGAACAATAAAGCCAAAGTAGGTAGGGGCTGGGGTGGAGATGGGTGAGTAGCAGCGACAACACACACATCGCAAGCTAGCAAAACTAGCACCAAGCAGTAGCACAGTAGCAGTTTGGATCTGTAAGTAAAAGTCTAGTCATATAAACATACGGGGAATTCCACCGTATCGGTGCCTTTTCTGTCCCCAGGACATTATATGCATGAACATTAGGTGTATGGTACATTACATTATCAAGCAAAATTGCAATTTGAAGATGCATCATGTGAAACATTAATGAAAAATACACTGAAAACACTGGAAAAAAAAGGATTTCAGGATTTCCTTCAGAAATCCAAAAAATAGATTTGTGTTATTATATGACTCTGTTTCCAAATGTAGGCATAAATATAAATGATGATCGGAATTCATATTATTGTTAACATACACATTGTAGCTGTGTCCCCAGGTTTTAACTCAGTCATGTGACCCTTACATATTCCTCAAAAAATTTGGAACATTCCACAAGTCACAATATCAACAGAAGGTAGCAACATTTGAGTATCCAAACATAAGTAATCTCACTCTAGTTTCTGTATTTATCATATTGTGAGTATGACTGAGAATGTCAATCTTGATGTACAGTCCTGTTACCTAAGTTATTTACTAGATATTATTAGGTATTATGTTATCTTTATGGTGCTAAGTGTTGTCATGCTATTAATATTGATGCCATGTGGCTACTCTTCAGGTATTTGCTAATTCAATGCTAAAGACTCAGTCATGTTACTTTCAGTCCTGTTACTCCTATTAATTGATAGTTTTCAGAGAATTGGTGACAGGACTGAGAAAAATGCAACCATCTTCCATTTAGAAACCATGTAATAAATAAAAATAAAATGCCTGATGTTGATCAATACACATTTTGAATAGTTAAACATATCTGTTATTAGAAAAAAGAAACAATTAAGTTTCCTTTATGCAAATGGCACCGATTTGGTGGAATGGCCCATATAATGGCCACGATCCCTTATTGACTTCAAGGGTTATCATACTTTACACACATGATTAGCTCTCAGAGCCTCTTCCCTGTGAAATGATCTTCATTTGAGGATGGGATATCATCCAGTGTCGAACATGTAAAACATATTAAGGGCTTCACAAACTTAATAGTGCCAGTGTTGGCGTCACGCTAAACATTTTTGAATCAGGCTTCTGAAGTTTATAATAGCCGAGACAAAAATATGAAAGGGAGATGCAAGACGAACACAGCTTGATAAAGGGAAACAGATTGAGCGTGGTTACCAGGATTTCCCTAGAGTGGGATAGCTCTATTACAGCGGTAATAGGAATCAAGCCACCACATTCACATTACTGTATTGCTATGGGCATGTAAACATTGGCTCCTTGCTGCTGATAAAACATAACGCAATCAGAGATACAATGGGCCACAATAGTTCCCTGGGGAGTATGCTTATGTACTAATTATAACACATGAATATAATACTCATATTGAACTCTCACTTCAAATGATTACAGTGTAATACATTCTCGCGGCTGGAATTGTGTTTCCATGTTGTGTGAAAGGCATGGATTTTAGTGTCACGCACAATAACACACTATTATTCCGAATATGATTGAGACTCAGGGGGTTTTGTTCATGACAAGATAACCACTTTGCCTGTAACAGTGGTATGGATCACAGACTTAATTGACCAGTACAACATAAAAAGGCTGGCTGGAGTTTGAAAGTGGACGTGCATGTTATTATGGACACTTTGCTGTTTATAAAGTACAAAGCGAGCAGGATCTCTCTGATATCACCATGGATTTTTCGGCGAATATTGAAACCTGACATTTGTTCACCTATGCCTCATTTGGTTCATGAAATACCTTTTGCCAAATCAGAGCCACGAAAGGGCAACTTTCACAGCTCTGTGGGATGAAAAAGTGCCTTTTTTTCCAATCCGTGCACAGAAAACAAACAATTACATTCTTGACTGCCTTTATTTGCTCCATGATTGAGCAGTGCAGGCAGACAGGACCGGGCGAATTAATTAGCTAGCGCCTGAAAACCTTTATTCCTACAGCGCTGTCACTTTGATGGATGGCTGATTAAAGTCAATGAGATGGCTATCAGTACACAACAGAGAACCACTGAGAAATACTGAGAAAAAAAAAACAGATGAAAAAAAAAAAAAAAGGCAGAAGATGAATAGGTAAAGGTTTATTTTATTTATTTTTTTATTTTTTTAATAAGAAAGAAAAAAAGAAATCATCAGGTACCAAATTAGGCTAAGGGCTGACTAGAAGGTTGAGGACACCATTGAGCATGTGCAATGCTGCCGAAGAAGAAGAAGAAAAAAAAGGGATTGGTAATTGGGGAAGAAGGAGGAGAGCCAGAGAGCAGCGTATCATGCCAGCCACCGCTCAAATTGCCTGGCTTCTACATCTTTTTGATGAAATTTCTCATTAGGGGCCTATACAGCCCGGTCTTTGGAAATATCACAGAATTAATTAAAATGATAGGAATGGAGGGAGCGGACTGCCAGTGAGGGGACAGAAGAGGGGCCCCTGTGTAATCATTGTTCTGATCAGTGGCCCATTGTCCGCCGCTGAATACGCCTGTTTACGGCCGCCAGCGCCTCTGTGTTTATCTGGGAGCCTGGGCCAGTTGCTTGTTTTCGGCGAGCAGCCGTTGATAGACTATTCAGGCCCGGCTGCCGCTGAGAGGGGGTTCAAAGGCTTTGCGTCTCCCTGCCAGGGCTTTGAGCACTCACCAGGCACACCAGAGTTTTTTCAGCCATTTTATCTGCCATTTTACAGATTGAGATGACGGAGATTCTGACTAGGTTGCTATCTGCCTGCTCCGGCTCACGTGTGGATTTGATTGCGGGGACGAGACGAATGCAAATTCCCACGTCCGTCGGCTCGTCCAGCTGCAGACATCTTTTGTCAGTTGGAGCGTCTGTCTCAATGAGAACCTCCCTGACCGTATCCTACGCCACCGCAAGAGTAGTAGACCACCGTTGTCACAGAGGCTCTCGTTCTAAAGAGTACCAAGCGCTCTGTAAAGAGGGCAACGTTCTTCACTGCCTCAGTTTACACCCTAAATCCTTCCGCTAATCTGGGGGGTGATAATTAGCCGCCTTTACCTGAAGAGGCAGCGGTGCTCTGCCCTGCGCTTCTCTCTGGTGACATTGCGGCCCTTCTCCGCGCGTCCTCATTGGCCCTCTCCACCCACGTCTTCTCTTGTGGCTTGGGGGAGCTTGTGGCTTATTGGAGGCATGCAGCAAAGACCTCATCCCATCTGTTTAATTACAGGGGAGATTAGTAGATTATTTTTTGCATTACTAGCGCCTGTCGCTCTGCTTCACTCGAGCGACCCTGGGGGACGACTGCTCAGCGAAAGGCACAGCGCCACGGAACACTGTGTGTTTCCAACTTCCCTCACACGACATGAGATGGCAATCTACGACGGATTTCATTAGGCTCCATGTTTTCCTGCACGGACTGACTGACATCGCCGTGTTTCGTACCGTCACTGTCGGAGCACAGCTCTCCAATGCGGATGAGATTATGGCGTACTTTGCCAGTCGGCCAAACAATTGGGCCTCAGGTGGTCGAGGACGAGCAGGGTGGCTCAGCCCTTCATTCCCCGGTCCGCGGGAATCTTTAATCGACTGACAGACTGCTACCGCCGCCTCTGCTGCTGCTGCTGCTCATCTAGACAGAGTCTGCAGCTTCAGGGGAAGGAGGCTGAGGGACGAATGAGGACATGGTGATATCTCTCTAGCCCAGCCCCCTGGCGAGAGCCTGGGCTCTGAGGGCAGGAGATGGGGATGGCTCATGGAATTAGACCAGGGCGTTAGCCCACCATGGCGTTCCCGAGGAAAACATCCCCTACCTTTGGTTAAGATTCATTACTCATTTTCTAGCTCATTCCTTTTTCTTTATCTTGGCATTCATTGTACTGGGAAAGGCACTAAGAGCCGGGAGAAAGGAAGGACATCAAAACTGTTCCAAACAAAATATCAATGACTCCAATCGGCATGTGTCTTAATTATTCATTCGCCACGCGGATTGCCCAGACAGCAAATTGACTGTTCAAATTATGGCAAAAGGGAACCTGATGCCTCAATGGGGAAATTGAATAGCTGGTGAGGACTTAAGTGCATGTCGGCGGGCAGGTGGGTGATGTGTGTACACGTGGGGATGCGTTGGTGCGTTTGTCCGCCGGCCGCTCAAGTGGAATTGCTCCCAGTCGGACAGATAGGGGAGCAGCTGTGAGTAATTGTTTCGCTCGGTCGCCGAGGCTCATCCTGGCCCTTTGGAGATAAGCTGGAGTAAATCTGCCTTGATGTCCTGGGAGAGGGACGGCAGAAGATGGAGACGGAGGCGAGCAAACACCAGGCCACGGCCACGCCGCCACTGTTTGAACTGCCTCTTCAAGACCGCCGCACTTCAAATGACTTTTTTCTCCCTCCCTACTCCGAAGGGAAAGGGGGGGGGGGGGGGACACTCCTTGGCTCCTCTCGCTCGTCTGTGGCGTGACCCCCCGATGCTGAGGAGGTGTCTTCCATTCAATGGGGAGAAAAGGAGACCGAGGGAGGAGGTCACAGGGAACGGCTATATAGTCTGATTACTCGTTATACAAGGGGAGGGTTGATGGTAGAGCTCATCGTAGAGCACGCTGTGGAATAATCCCCACTGGAGTCACCTGAGCCTGGATTAACTAGAAACCATCTAACTGTACCTGGAAATGCATTTTATCTAACGTTATAACACACCGTCATCTTTTGGTTGGTTTGATAACAATTTTTGAAAGGCATGTTGAGCCTGGTGTAATCTACACGTGCCGTCACAATTTGCCAATGGGACTGGGTGAGAGTCCGAGAACTGAATGCATCAGTGGCTGACGTGTTTATCAAGCGGCAATAACCCTAATCACACCGATAGCATCCGCAGGAATATTACCAGCTTCCGCCTCCACTAATGACATGGCAGAAGGAACAAGAGAGAGTGAGAGAGAAAAAAATAGAGAGAGAGTGGCGAGGGGAGGGGAAGAGAGTGAGCCCGAGAGATTGAAAGAGAAGCAGAGAGTGGTCTGAGGGAGAACCGGGAAAAGATGTGGGGGGAAGATCCATTGATTCATTATTTCCTTTCAGTGGTCAACAATGACAAGCGTAACCCTTGTCTCCTTATCGGGCTAGCCACACGTGCTAACGGGGAAATAAAGATGGGCCTTTATGAATGGCTGTGGAGCCAAACACCCAGAATATCTGAGAGATCACCATTCAGATGAATCACAGTGGGCAGTGCCGGCAATATTCCCTGTGTGTCGGGGACACTGCAGAAGCTCCATCCTAATATATCTAACAAAAAAAAATTCAACAGCTCACCGTGTTACAGTGAGCAATACAAACACATTTTAATAGCAAGAGGCATTTGTCTTTTGGCTGTCTTTTGACTACACTTTCAGCTGATGGGATATGTTTGTAAAAAAAAAAAGTAATAAATATTTATATAATAACGTAAGTTTAAAAGCGTTCTCTGGAAGACGTGTAATGCACTCCCCGTTGCTTTTTTTCTATCCGCCTCACCCTATTATATGTTGTTTTCTTAACTCTGTTCCGAACCCTCAGCGGACAGAGTGGGCCATCCATCACCGGGGCTGTGGGTGCTGTCAGCACTGTGACTGGGTCCTATCTGCAGTCTACAGCAGCCGCTATAAAGAGCCCCGACAGGGCCAGGACAGGGCACCGCCGCACTCCACTCTGACTAACCCCGTAAACCACACAATGGGAGGAGATACACTCCTGACAACACCAAACCTTGGGCGGGATATGATTTTTTTATTCACGCATAAAAGGCAGCCATATTGTAAACAATCGCTAGCTAGGCCTCTTTGGGAAGGTTTTTATGATCGAAGAAAAGTTTATTTAAGTTGTGTTTAGGAGCTTTAGGAAGAGCTTTTAAAGGGGTTGGGACTACGATACAAATCAGTGGAGGAAGAGCAAAAATAAAATCCATCTTCAGAATGTGGGTAGCTGGTCTGAGGTGGCTGCTCTCATTGGCATAGTGGAATTCTCCTCATGTTCCTTTATTAACAGTGGTGGGTGTTTCCGCAGTTGTCAGGGACGTTAATCCAAGATCATTACTTTTAATTGGCCGTATCATAAAACGAACATTTCGTGTGATATCGCCTCCCATGGACGCCACTGGTTGACTCCTGTCACTGACTGCTAATGAGAATTTAGGCACTTTGAGACCTTCTGCTAACCAAAAATCGGATGTGACAGACCAAGTTGTGCCGTATGCTGTTGTCTGTAGATATTGGCCGTTGTTCGTGGTTTTACGAGACACACTTCCTGCCTAGTGAAGCCAGGAAGGGAATTACTTTGCATGTTTAGTACCACATTGAAATTCACGACTGAGGGAAAAAAAGAGAAAAAACCTGGAAACTACCAATGGTAAATCTAGCACACAAAAGATCCGACTTTCTGAGTCACAAAATACTTCCACGTATTCTGAGAGAAGCTTTCATCCTTTAAATGAAAACCTAATCAGTCGGCCTGATTGCAATGAGTGGCCTTTTGTCACGTCTTTAATCCAGAGAGTGTTTTAAGAAGTGCATAATTGAAAATGTGGTCCAGGACGGCGGCCGTTTCCAGCTGCCGGATAATGAGCCATCAGTTGGCTTCCATTGGGGGGCGGGAAGGACTGCCTTTAATGTGCCATGTGATGAACCTTTGATTGGTGCGCCGAAGACCCATGCTATTTTGACGATCTCCGCCCGCTTATGGGGGCCCCTTTATTTAGCCCCCCAGCCTCGTATTTTTCTGGTCCTAATTAAACAATCAGAACGATTGAGGGTCCATTAATGATGACATTGTCATGCTAATTGGATGCTCTATGTTGCAAAAGCACAGGCCAGGCCCTGGAAGAGAACCCGCTGATTTTCAATGGTGGCATGTCGACAAACTTTGGGATGTTGTCACTCAGTTCAGTAACTTTGGTGGTGACTGTATTTCAGTTTCTGTTTTACTTTGTTTACACTGAGATGACAGGATTGCTGACAAAAGAGAGAAAGTGGGGTAACAAATTCTCGCCTCATTGAGTATCAACATTCTATACCGTTGCTGTTCTAATTCTCATGAATATTCGGTGACTCATTTCTTTAGAATATACATCCATGGAGATGTGTCCTCCTCGGACTGTGGACGTGAACGCACGTAAAATAAAGTGACAGTCTCTCAAGTTCAGGGAAGTTTAAAAGAGGACGGCCATTCTGTGAAATCACTGTTGGTAGCAGAAAAAAAATGAGCTGGAGGTGTTAATTTCATGGGTTAGGTCTTAGATTTAGCTCCACAATTTTCTGGCTGAGTAGATTAGAGGAAGGTCTCACTGTCCTCAGGTGACATGGTCCTCCACTCCCTCTGTGACTCATCACACTCCTTCGTCTTACCAAAACCATTTGACCTCTCAGCACCCCTCTTTGCACCCTCTAGAATGGTCTCAACTAAGCAGCTGCAAGTTAGCTCCACTTAGCAGACCTCCAGGCACCCGCTCACAGTAAGCGTTGTAGTTCCCATCGCAAGTGGCCCCGTGTCTGTAGCCTATCAAATCCCGTCAGCCCTTTGAGTTGGAGACCAAATGGTTCTGCGGCGTGACAGTCTAGACCTCCAACAGGATAGGTGGACATATCTTTATCCTAGGGCCAAAACACAGGACATTGTCTAAGAGTGTCCACAATGATTTTGAATGTGCCTTGAGACTGTGGGTGTAACTAGCTGTGGCAGCACAGATAACTACATCTAAAATGTGCTAATGTTCTGGGGTTAAGAAGATTTATTTGCAAAATGTGTAGCATAACTGTCTTAGGTCAGCAGGTTTAAAATGCATAAACAGTCAGAAAAAGCACTGGCCAACAGAATAAAAACACTCTCAGGTACGTCCCCATAAAGAATCTACAACATGAAATCTCTTGTTTTGAAATTGCTTTTTTCACCAAATGACAAAAACTCACTGAGGAGATGAAATGAAAATGAGCGCGCTTGTGTTTTTGGTTTTCTGAATGTTCCTCACTGGGCTATAATTCCTAATTAAATTTCCTCATCTAAACCTCATTTCAAAATAGGAGAGATGTGTTCCCAGCATTGTAATTGAGTCAGAAATGGGCAACAAGAGCACTGAGCCAGCCTGCCTCTAAAGAGTAATGGTGTCGTTTGTTTTGTGTCCATTAACACGAATGGGGCCTTTATTAATTCCTCAAGTTGGTTTCCTGCGTCCTCCTAATTAATTTGATTTTGTTTTTCCCGCTACGGAAGCTGCTGCAAATTAATGATGCGGAACAAAAATGTTGTCGCTATGCTGATGTGCTTCATCTACATGGGGGTGAATTCTCTATCATTAGACAAAAACGCCTGATGACTTGAAAAGTTTCTCCCTGCCAGTGTCGGGGTCCTTTGCCTGCAGGCCCTATTCTGTCTGCATAATTGATGAGGCCACCAAAGAACTGGAATGATAGCTGGAGCAACACTGAATGAAAGAACAACACTCCAGTTGTTTGCACCCATGCCATCTTATGTCTGCCACGATTCTCGCCAACGGATTGCACATGCGGCTAGGAAACCAAATGGTTACAATGGCCTGCACCCTCAGTTAAAACATGCTATGTGTGAATGCATGCACGCACTTCTCCCTAGTGTGTGTGTGTGTGTGTGCCTCTTGGTGATCGTGCGACCTTTGAACGACACCGCTTTATATAGACATGCATTCGGCATACCGTAGTCACACTAGCTGTGTGCTACGTACAGTCCATGCCTGTGTAAAATGACGCATGCTCACAGTTTGATATGCTGAGTCTTTTTCCGATGCCTCGCTTTCCTTCCAAGTATAAGAGCCACCGGGAGGCAGGGACATGTCTTCCACCTCATAACTGGCTTGGCTTGTTTTATTTGGAGTGACACCGGCTCTTATCCTCCGTGTCGCCACTCACTCCCCTCATCATCTACCAGAGGAATACATTTCATTGCGAGCCGGGCTGTAAAAGATCTCTGGCGGTAATCGATGTTCAGACTTCGTTCTTCGCTCTTTGTCGCGTTGGAATTGTCTTTCACACGTATTTGCCAGTCAACAAACACAAACACAAACCTGAGAGATAGTCCCTTTGATTTATCAGAAACGTTATGCCCTCCACAAGTCAGAACTAATTGCTTGGGAAGCACGTCTCCCTAGCACACTGAAGAGGAAGCGTGCCATATCAGGACGGTGTGATTCAGTCAGCCCGAGAGAGTGTGAGACTAAAGTGCGGTCCCGAGGCATAGCCTATGTGTTCTCATGCCTGGCCAACTCAGCTACGGAGGAGAAGAGCGATGCCTCCACCTTTCTCTTACTCAAATCCAGGGAGACCTTTCAGTCCGGTGTGTGGTTATTAGATGAAGCGGCACTGCAAATCCAAACACACACACACACACACACACAAACAGGCCATGTGGGCGATGTTCCACAGCCCGTTTTGATAGCCAACGATGACTGATGGCCGTCATTTAACAGGATGTATCAGCGGGCAGCCCACGTCGCACAGCTGTCAGCACCTAAACGAATTAGGGAGACGGTAATTAATCTAGACTGCTCCGCGCCACCACGTGACCATTTGGGAAAAGAGGAGGAGGGGATGACAGAGGTCCCCCTCCAGTATCAAATATCGTGTCGCAAAGTAGCCGCCACTAGGTTGTCGTCTGATGCAACAGTGAGCTCCGTTAGAACATGGTGGGTAGAAGGGCTGGCTGACAGATGCCATGTCGTACACGGAACTCCTGTTGGGAGAGCAAATCGACAGGCACAAGTGATGTGTGATGTGTGATCATAAACACAACCCTTATTTTAATATGTATGTGACTAGAGGCTCAATATTCAGGGAAACCATTTACAATTTAGGCATGTGCTGTGACTGGTTGTAAGGAGTGTATAAGCCTCATTCACATTGGCATCAGGATTGACGTGTTAAGTGACCTATCATTGTGAAGTCTGACAATCATCTCTGTTCAGGTGGCACGACCAGAATCTTGACTTTGCACTTGGTAATAGGTTGCTGAAATGAACTCCGAAATGACCACAATTTGTAACCCTTTGTAGTTACAAAAACCGCATGAAAGTGCAATTGGAGCCAGATGTTGCGCGGGAGCCCCATCCGCGGCCGCGCCGCACCCAGGAGGAGAACCTGCTCCTGAGGGACTCCTCACTCCAGTGCCCACACAGCTGTTCTACCTCCTCCTCCCTGGACCACCGCAGCCAGGCCTGCAGAGCTAGTTACAGTGCCAGCCTGTGCAAACACCTGGCACACACACAGTGCTCCTCACCAACGCTGTGGGGTCTTCTGTGAGGGGTCTGCAGGTGCTGTCAGCGTGGGCTGTGAGATGGATGTGTACATGTTTTGGTCTTCAGTTCCCTCGTCTTCAAAAGATTTTGGACCGTAAGCAAGTGTTTTCCTTTGAATGTTTGTTGCTGTTATCGGTGTGATCAGTGAGAGGGGACGTTGAAATGACAGACCAGGGAGGACTGATTCAACGCGGCTCCAAATTGGGGGAGGGGAGCTCAGGTGTTGGGCATGGATCGTTACGTTTGGCTGGGGATCTGGACGCGGGAGTCCGGAACGTTCCGTCGTCGTCGGACCACACCCTTGCCACCAGCCCTTGCCGCGTGTTGTTGTTGACGGGAGGCTTTGTCTTTTCACACAGTGCTTTGAGATGCCAGCTGTGAGATCCACTCTGCCAGACGGCAGGGGAAGAAGGGGGGAAAGTGCAACGCGTTGGGAGAGAAGGAAAAAAAAAAAGACGAGAAATTTGTCCTTGGTGGACTTTCATGTTGCTAACTATGCCGTGCAGGGGTGCATGAAGAGGCCCCCTTGTAGCCAGCCAGGGCATCAATGGCAATTCATGCAAGTGGTGTCTCAGACAAGGAGGCTAATGAGTTTTAATATACATGCAGGTGAGGGAGAGCTGAGTCGCTGAAGCCCTTAATGAACCCATGACAGCCTAATTAGCCACAATTTACAATTCGGGGGATTCTAATCAGGGGCGCTGAAACGCTGCCACAAATCTTTGTATGAATGAAGCTTTTTAAGCGCTCCAATCTGTTGCCTTGATTGATAATTGCCTGTTTGTCGCTCTTCTCTCTCGCCCCGTCTCTCTCTCTCTCTATCGCTCTTTCTTTCACTGTGTCTCGGCATGGTGGAGGAGACTGACCAACTTAGACCGCGGCAGGCGTCCGGACCCGTTGGTGGTGTTCAACAAACCCTGTGTGTGTGTGTGTCTTTCAACGCTGTGCGGTGCTAGCTATAAATACCCACGTGGGTTGACAGCTTGTCATTTGATGATTACCAAATGAAGAACGCTTTGTACAATGGCCCCTTCACGACTGAAGGAAGGCTTCGCTGACAATTCCAAACAACATGGCGGCCGACGGGAACTCGCACGTCCGTGACGTCATCAAAGTTGATACAAATAGAAGTAGCATTAATCAAGCCGCTGCGCCCTCCACGTGCACAAGTGTGCCGCACCGATGGATAGAGTGCAACATGTTCAAAAACATGGCGGTGTGGCAGCTCTCAAAGATAAACTGTTCACCTGGCCTGGCCTAACAGAACGTTTAATCATGCTCCCCTGCACCCTGGCCCGACGACCACTCTGGCGGTGGTAACTCTGGCGTGTCATTAATCACTGGGTGGTGATTGGGCGTTAATGCATGGCGGACAGGGCCCTGCTGCTGCCCCCGGTACATGTACCCAGCCTCCCCACCCGTGAAATCACTGCTAATCACACCCTGTAATTCCTGGAGCATGTGCATTGTCCAGCTAAGCAGATTTCTATCCACCCCCCGACCCCCACCCCCCACCCCCACTCGTCTCCCTCAACCCCCCTTGGAGGTAAACACACCGCGGTAGGGTGCTTGGGTGAGCGATTGATTTAATTATGAAATGAGAATGCAACGGTGGTTTAATTAGGTGTTCCGTGGGGGTTAGTTGTGCAGTGGAGTCCGCTCTGTCCGATCGTAAACATCCACTTCTAAACGATGTGAAAGATTAGACGTCTGCACACTCAGTGGGGTCAGTGGGGACATGCATTTCTTCTCAGAGGAGGAATGCTGTGCCGTAGGACATGACGTCAGCTCAGCTTTCGTTGTCCACCCCTTTGTAAAGGATTTATGCTTTCTTTGTTTTTATTTTTATTTTCATCGACTCATGTTTGTGTGTACTATGTGTTAAAATGTTTCTGCAGATTTGAGTATGTCATTGTGCATACTTATTCCATCAGGTTTGTGAACTGTTCTTCTCCCAATTGACATCCTGGCATTGCTGTCTATTGCTGTCCATTGCCTGTCAGTAATTCTGTTCCACAATCTAATTCAACCAATGAGTAAGCCGACTTGCACAAAAAACCTGGATTGTAATTCCGAGTTAGAATTGTTGGTACTCATCTCCTTTCCATAGTCCACAACAGATAGTTGCTAGTTCCCAGTAGATTCAAATATTTCTCAATAGCATAATCATATTTTTCAGTTTTCATATTTGACCTGCACTATTTGAAGTTAAGGCACATAGGGATTAGAGGCAGCTATTAAATTCAAATCCACTCATATTTGCCTGAGGAAGTATATCAAACTTCAATTGAAGTTTGGGGTTTAGCGGCTTCATCTCTCGATGAGATTTCTGATCCTGTCAATAAAGAGAGGGAGAGAGCCCTTCACCAGCTTAAATTAATATGAATGTTTTTCATCAGAACGGGAGGAGTCAATCATTCCCGACGCTAGCGAGGATATGAATAGCAAAGGTCAGGGATTAGTCCTGATAGAGTCAGCAGAACTAAACACAACACCGGTTCAGCAAAGCGTCTTTTTATTAACCTTGATTGACACAGGAAGGAGCTATTTTCATATGGGGCCTGCAAGCTAGAAAGACTTCAATAAAGCACAATTCTTAAAGCTCCAGCTCTATTTGAAGACATTAAAGATCTGGATAAAAGAAACGTGTCTAATCAGGTCCTCTCAGCAATAGAACACATTGATTATGACGTGAAATAAGAGTAACAAAAACAACAAATAAACATTTGTGTGCATTAAAACCTTAAAAGTAGTATTGCATCAAAGCACTTGCATTGTAGCTCGGTCTCTGACAAGTGCTTAGTATTAACCGAGTGAGATCAGTGTAGACACCTGCCTTCTAGTCTGAACCTTATTCAACTTGTTTGACGTGCAGAAGTCTAACAGGTGTCCCCCCTGTATTGGAGCTAACTGTTTGGAAAATAACTGTTGACCAATCGTGCAATCTTGGGTCATAGGTCATCAATTCATAGCTTGAGGTGGAGACATTAGTGGATTAGTTTATTCAGGAGCATGTAGATGAATAGATAAAGATGAACAGTACACTTGCCTTATTTCAATTGGAGCGTCTGACTTTAACATGTAGGGATATACCTGTGGGTCCTGACATTCTTGCCTGTTACTGTATGTCCACTGACACTGCATGATGACAGGCCAATTAGTGTTCATGCCTTAACAGAGACATAACAAACTGTAATCCCACAGGATTCTCCTGTACCGACACATCGTCCGTTGACTGGCAGGCCACAACAGATTGCTCAGTGAAGGCCTTTAAGTGAATGCATGGATTTATTACAATGGAATGCCGTCGGATCAACCCACTGAAGTAATGGACCAGATGCTGATCATTAGCCTGCGTTATCATCATGTACAACACTCCAATCACATCATACGGACCATGCTGAACCCAAGGGTGTTTTCAGACAGACAGCATGGATAGTGTGGATATGGCAATGATGATAACCATATGGACCAAGAAGTGGACCAAAAAGATTGTTGAAGAGTTCTCTGTGCAGGAGCCATTGACTCAAGCTGTACTTATGAAAGACAGTGAGAATGGAGTTGTGCTCTTTAAATTACACAAGCAGTGGGTTTCCATTAAAATGACTTATTGCTTTCACTGTGTATGCACGATTCCCTGCTGCTTTGCACACTGCCACATGCCTTTGTTCTTTAGGGTTTGTACCAACGACCCAGTTTGGAATAGTGGTGGACTTAATGTTCGGAACCATCTAACACTCTGCTGACCTGTCAACCTGTAGCCCAAATAGGGAAGTGCAGTGTTAAACTGTGGGTCTGTGGACGAGTTGCTACAAGGTTCCTAAGGTGTGATCTACCTCCCCTGTTTGACAAATCTGACATCTTAATTGTGCATATGTCACAGGCATCTGGATGAACCAGATCTATGAAACATCTACTCTCACAGCACCACTGGTACACACAAACAGCTTCATTAAGCTCAGAGATATGACAACTCAATATTAAGTTAATATGATGGTGTTCTCTTCATAGAATACCGCTGGAGATTACTGTAAAGGCAGTAGGATCCACAGCATAGAGGTACACCTTGTGGATTATTGTCTACAATCCACTCAAAGTTCTACAGTTTCATTCTACTCTAGGTAGGTGTTTGTTAAAGGTCTATTTTAGCTGTGTCGCCCCCTTTGTGCTACATATATGCCTCCTTCTGACGAGTTCTGCCTCCTGATACTGCCGAATGCACTGAAGTACCTCTGGTGTCATCCCAGGCTCTGAGCGATTAAAGAAATCAACACCAAGTTGCCCTTGAACCTCTGCTATTCCATGAAGGGCAGGGTAGGTGTGCAACGGCAACATGCCGCCACCATGTCAGACTCGTAATGTAATTACAAACCCATCTGTCTCTCATCGGATGACAAGCGCAAAATGTCCAATTATGGTTTCATTTAAATTCTAATTAGTTCGGCCCAATTTCCCAGGCTCCAGTGTGCTGGATGAAGCTAATGAAAGGAAGATGCACAATGCCTCACCGCAGAGAACTTGGAGGGGGCACCGCTCAGACACAGCCTGCGCATCCTCTCTGGAGTAAGCTCGGCTGGTCAGGGGACGGGCTTATCCACATCGATGCAATGTTATCGTTTTGTAATTCAGAGGTAAACCGATTTATATTTACTAGAGAGGATCACCTACAGACAACTGGGGGATCTTTGTGGTCGGGAATGGTAATAGAACCATAGATGGTGTATATCTTTGGGCCTGGTGTGATATGCAGTTGTCTTTGTGATACACGTTCATGTATGTGTGTGTATGTATGTATGCACGTCCTCTCACCTTAAGATGTTGAGCCTCAGGCTTTGTTTACTTTTGATTTCATACGTGCCGGCATTTGGATGCAAATTAGGACTGGTAATGGCATAAATATTGTCACCCATGCAACTCCGGGGAAGCTTCCTAATAGATAATAGACGTTGATTTCATTCTCTCCCTCCGACAGATTGCTGATGGCATGGCTAAAAAGCAGAGAGAGAACTGGAGCGAGGGACACTTGTCGACGTGTTCCAGGCGGTGGTGGGCTTCGCTCTCTGTGTTTGGGCCATGATTAGCCCGTAATCAGCCCAGAACAACCTGATTATTAGCTCTGCGCCACTCAATGGTCTTCAGGGAATCTGCTCTCTCCCTCCCTCCCTCTCTCTCTCTCTCTCTCTCCACTTTCTGTCCTTTTCTTTCCCTGATTAGACTGTGCTGATGCTTCTTCTCTTATTTCCATATAGCAGTGCCATCTCTTCTCTGTCTTTCTGTAAGTAGTTTCCCTGTTTGAATTTAAAAAGCCTCTACCCTCTTCTCCTCTCCTCTCTCCTCTTTAATCATTTGTGCAACATCTCACCTGATTACCCCTCTAATCCTGATTACAGTCTGAGAGTTGGGCTGACTCCTAAATGCAGCCAGAGACCACGCACCTTAAACCACCTTTCTTACTTTGGTAGTGAAGACATTTGGGCCATGTCAATTTGTCTTGTACTTTATTTGTTGCTTCAGTCCAAATGGTTGTTCAAAAATATGCAAGGAAAATATCTTCATTATCATCCCTGGGATGCTATCATCCCTCCTTCACCCCACAAGTGCATCTGTCGCCGACGTAGTCACTGGCTCATCCTGGGAAAAGGCTGTGGGGTGGAGAGGCTCGGAACGTCCGCAGGGAGGTTTTTGGGAGAGCAGGTCAACAAGCTCATTGATCCCCCCTCCACCTCATAGGTGCTTCTACTTTGGCACGCAATATGCCCGGGAGCGCAGGTGATTTATCAAGTCTTCCCCGCTTGTGCCTTGGCGCGCGTCCAAAGAAGCACAGTTATAAGGTGATTCATTAGGTGCTTGAATGGTAACACCGAGTGTGAGCATGGACATGAAGAGGTAGAAAGGGTCAATGAACACAAGCCATAATGGGGAAAAGGGGGGAAAGGCATACAGTGCATGTACGTGTTGGCACAATTAAAAACGAGGGGCTATAGATAGGGAGCTGCTGTGTGAGTTAGGATGGGTGAGTTTATGATGGAATTTACAATGCTATTACACAGCACATGATCAAGCCTCACATTCGCTCGTGA
Organism: Galaxias brevipinnis; assembly: GCA_036023535.2. Classification (NCBI taxonomy): domain Eukaryota; kingdom Metazoa; phylum Chordata; class Actinopteri; order Galaxiiformes; family Galaxiidae; genus Galaxias; species Galaxias brevipinnis. The sequence continues at coordinate 12,771 of JAVQIZ010242492.1, read as the reverse complement.
AAGCCACGTATAGATACAAAAATAAGATGCCAGCAAAAGTAAATGCATGAGTATGACAAAATCACAGGTTATCAAGTAGACCGGTTTTGCAGAGAGGTATGATTGAATTACAAATACAGCTATGCAGGACGTATTCTATTAATTGTTTAACGAATTATTCAGATCTAAGGAATTACTGTAGCCTTTCCATATGCAAATCATATTTTACAGACACTGCAAAAGCCCTTGTGCAACCCTCTATTTTGAGCAGCGACAGATTCATTTTGATGTGTTTCAAACTTTTTCCCAGGCCTTTTTATTCTCTGTTCTGATTGGTTGCCTGAGACAAACAGGATCGTTGCTGATCTAAGAAACCATTTCAATAAAAACTGAAACCCCCCCTGTGTTCCTCATATGAATTCTGTTTCACTGGGGTTCTCAGGTATTGTTGCACTTTATTGTACTGGTTCACAAACTGAGTTTAAAGTACATAGTAATATAAAAATATTAAATTTCCATTCATTCATTCTTCTCAAAGAATAGCCGTAACGTTTCTGAAGATAGAACAATTTCTTGACACAAATTCACACTCTACCACCAACGTTTACAAAATACTTTTTTCAATTTCTCCGTGATTTTAAAAGGAGTGCAAATACAAAATGAAAAACTTGGGACATCATGCCTTCAATAATCACACTGCACCAAAATGTAATTATGCTCTATTGACACAATGGGAGAGTTATTTGCTTTGTTCCTAAGCATCTTATTAGAGTGTGGACTTTTTGATACGCGTTAATTATGCAGAGAAATTGGGTAAGAGCTGCCGGCAGCCAAAAAATCAACGACTGCTTAAAGCCTAATACATTTTAATCTCCTTAGCGTTTTAAATGAATTCATATTCACTTGGTTAAATTTGGCAGCCCTAGATTTACTGTAAAACTGCCTCAGGCACCCTTAATTCAAGGAAGCACACACACAAGCAACAACTTCCTGCGCTGTATTTCCCATCAGAGCAGAATGCTTTGGCACATGTAAATACAATTAGTAAGCTGGAAGTATGAAAGAAAAGAGACAGGAGACGACCAAATCGAACATATCTCTTAACTTAGAAGAAACATTATTAAATGATCAAAACCATAGTTTCCTTTTGTGATTTTTATCAATGTTTACTTTCACTGATATCCCTCATTCGTCAAAATAAACAACAATATTTTTTTGGGTGCAAAACACGTCAATATTTTCATGTCAACACCTGAGTAGAAATGCATCCAATATTGCAGTGCAATCATGCTAATATCCAGTTATTTTTAATTTTGGTGGCAGGTTTTTAAAAAAAAACATGATGTGCCTTCATTCATTTCTAATGAGATGCTAAAGATGATAAAAGCTTTCTTTTTGATAATCGCTGATGTAATTTATTAACTTTTGAGGACATCCCATATTGGCTACATATTTCTGCTTATCTATGCACGTTACACACCCTCATGCACACCCACTTGTGCTGCAGAGATAAGCCCCAATCAATTGTGATTTAAAGGTTTATTAATATCAGAGAGAAAAATCCATATGTTAATGTTACTATTGGTGTAAATCTGCTAAATGAAAGATTTGAACTTGAGATCTGGGTAATCTGTGAGTTTCAATTAAATTTGAACGTGCCCTTTCAAGAGTTCAGGACTGAACATTGTTTGACAGCAGTATAATGTTTTACTATATGCATGTTGATAGGAGACAAGCTTAGACTCTTCTGCAGACCTAGACTCTTTTTCAAGGCTAGACTTTTCTTTAAGGCTAGACTTTTCTTTAAGCTTAGAGTCTTCTTCAAGCTTAGACTCTTCTTTAAGCTTAGACTCTTCTTTAAGCTTAGACTCTTCTTCAAGCTTAGGCTCTTCTGCAGGCCTAGACTCTTCTTCAAGGCTAGACTTTTCTTTAAGCTTAGACTCTTCTTCAAGCTTAGACTCTTCTTTAAGCTTAGACTCTTCTTCAAGCTTAGACTCTTCTTCAAGCCTAGACAGACTTATCTTTAAGCCTAGACATAAGGTGTATTGATTCACACTGCATTATGGCAGAATAGAAACAGAAAGCTATACATATATATATAAGATAAACCTTATGAAATTGGAGGACTTTCAGTATTTCCACATTAAAGAGAATTCCTTTTGCTCCTTCACCGCTGTAGCATTTGTGAGAACTAGAACAAGCCCGCTGGCTTGGACTTGACTGCAACTCACTGATTGACTTGTTCAGTGATATGATACAGTAAGTGCTTGAATTGGCTAATTAGCTGCTAAAATTAGCCAGTTAATGGGGATATTATTGAGTTAGGTAAGGCACATATTTGTCACATGATTTGGGGACAACAAAGAGGCTAGGGTTGGTATATGATTAGGTGAGGTTATTCACCAACCTTGTGTGCAGCCCTACCATTGTCAATAGGGATCTTTAAATATTTTACTATTGCACAAAGCTACATGAATCAACATCAGCACAACCCTTTCACATTGTGATGATATTGGTTTCCCGCCGGCAGCGTTAATTTCCTGAATATGTTCATGTTCAAATGTAAACCCCCTACCAATGGCGAAACAGTTGTGGGTTAATGAACCTTTTGTAATTGCAATTGTCATAGCAACTGCAGTACCTGTCCTCTGTGATATACCATGCAGCAGATCCAGAAACCAAAGCCGACTAAACAATTTCATTATGTGGAGGTTTATTCTTTGAGTACAAATAGGTAGGTGAACAGTGCATCATTAGCTTTTGAGAAATGGGGCCCTTGTGCCATTTGGCCCTCAGAACGCGGCAGTGCTTTAATAGACTAACGTTCTCATCTTAGTTTCTCGTCTTAGTTTTAACTCAATTGAGCCTCATCCAATACAGCACATACAATCTGTGTGTCTTATAATGCAAGAATTTGATAGTGCTTAGTGTATTTTTAATTTTGAAGATTAATTAGGATATGTGCATAATTTTAAGGAGAATATCGTCTTAATGTCCATAAAACTGTCTATTTTAATATTAAACAATATTATACACACGGGAATGGAGGGTTAATATGAATGTTCATAGTCATTTTAGTTTTCATGATAAATTAACAATTTAACTAGATTGCAAAAGTTATTTTATGGCTAAGAAAATTAGGTATGGAAAATGACTGTCCTGTCCGAAGGAAAAACTCAGACAGAGCAATTAACTCAAGTCAAATTTTAAAAGGAGAACTGGCTTCAGACCTCAGTGGAAATAAATTGTACCTTTGCATCTCATTATAATATCTTTACTGATTCAGAATCCCCCAAACGGTAACATCATCAGAGAGATAATTTAATATAGTGAATATTCCATCCCAATCATACGGGGAGAAATTAGAATGGGACAGAATCATTTGGGAAACCGCAGGAGTTACATGCCCACGCCTTCCTCTTAACTTTGATGGAGAGATGCTCAGACAATTCCTCCCTATTTTCTTGATTAGAAAGCACGGACCAAATAGAACTGGGATTGCTTGGAATACTCTGAATGACGAGCTGGGTTGAGAACATTGGACAAAATATGATCAAAAGCAACCAACTACCTCTCTTGTCTGGTTCAATTAGTGGGGCAGCGGAAAGATAAAGTCTGTGCGCCACATAACCATTTAGCATACAGGCTTTCCATTTATTTTGCCAGACGTTCATTTTACAGGTTTTCTGGAGAACAAAAGCCACAGTGATTAATGCTGAGAGCAAGCCCTTAGTCATGGGCACCGTCCTCCCTTCCCCTCCCCTCCCTTGCATGGACTCCCGTCTCTGAACAACAGAGGGAGGCACAGCGAGAGCACGGCTGACAGGCTGTCATAGACTTTGCCTCAGTGTCGGGCTGGCTGCCGCGTGCCATTGACACTAATTACAGGTGACATGGCTAAGTACGAGGCTTTGCACATGGCAACGAAGACTGTGGAGGAAGTTCTTCATGGTTACCCTTCATCCGCTGTGACAGGAGGGATTATGCAGGCGAGCAGTTTGTCAAGTGCACGATATTGGACACTGGCACATAGAGGGTGCACTGGGACAGGAGAGAAGCAGCGGTGGAACCTGTGACGCATGCTACAGTGCAATGGTGGATTGTTAAGCATAACATTGCTGATGCAGAAAATGATGCATTAGATATTTGAACCTCTGTTTGTGCAGGGAGAATTCTACTGAGACCAGGTCTCATATAACAATCGATTGTCATGGTTGTGCAAAAACTGCAGTAAGTGCATGATAAACTGCGGTAACCTTATTTTTCCCTTCATCAAATCAAATCTAATGAAATCAAATTTATTTGTATAGTACATTTCATACACAAAGGAACTTCAGTGTGCTTTACACAGGGCACGCAGAAAAATACAGGGAAGAAACCAAAGACCAAGAAAGAAATCAAAACAATTGCAATAAGAGAAAGAACATTGCTAAGAAGGAACAATTCAACCAAATGCAATAGAGTACATGCGTTTTTATCTTTAAATTTAAAAGTAGTCAGGCTTGGAGCGAGAACATGAACTTTATCAAAACAATTTGGGACTCAAATTAAACCTTATGCTGACCTTTCACAGCAACACATTGCATCGGACCTCGCTTTTGCATTTCTACGATTCTTATCCATTACCAAGAAGTTGGAGTGGTTCCAACTGTCTCTGAGCTAATGTAACTCAGCTCATGCATATAAAAGTGCTGTGCTGTGCACGTACAAGGCAGCCAGCCAGCCAGCCAGCCAGCCAGCCAGCCAGCCAGCCAGCCAGCCATTCAGCCAGCCAGCCAGCCGCGCTCCACCAGCACCCTCCACCCTCCTCCTCTGCACACTCAGGGGTATCTCGTCTCTGTTACACTCAGCAGCCTACAGGTATGATTTATAAGAGGGATGCCTTGTGTACTAGTCCTCTGGACGGAGGCTCCTTCAGCAGAGCAGGCACTTTTATCACAATAGAAAACATGGCGAGTCAATTAGAATATTGTTTGAAAACCTGTAATGGTGTAAACAATGCCCGATGGAGCCGCTGCCTTTGACTGGAAAAGAGGAGAGCATAATTTGACACAAATGGGTTTGGTTTTGTGTGAATGTGTGTGTGTGTGTGTGTGTGTGTGTGTGTGCATGCCTATGTGTTTGTGGGTGCAGCTGTTTATTCTCAAGGGATTTGATCCGCTGTGTGGGTGTGTTGTAAAGCATTGTGGGCCCGTGGGCACGTTGCCACGAGTGGTACTCCATCTCGTGCATCTCTGAGGGGAGAACAGCTTGCTGACGGTGTTGCCGAGAACGGGCCCCTTGAAAAAAAGGACGCATGTAGCGCCCTGGTAACGCAGAGGGCCTGTGATGGCGGCTCTGTCATGAGAGAGGAGTATCAGAGTGGATATTAATTCTGCCCTTTGGTAAGTATCTCTCTCTGCTCATGCAGTGTAACAGCCTGGCTGGGCTCACTAGAGCTTTCCATATGATTGATGAAGATCCTATTTCAGATTGTGCTCCGTGCTGAGTGTGATACCACCCTGAATCCTTCCACACTCGCCCGGGGGAAAACGCTTGTTCATCCCCTCGTTTTTTTTTTCTTCTTTCTGGCACACACTCCACCAACTGTTTCAAACGGCACTCGCGTTTTCTGGGAGCTTCTATTTTTGCACAATTAAAGTGTCACTCACGGAATTGCCACATGTAACACTCCATGGAAAATCACAGAGAACAATTTTTAAAGTGCTTATAACTGTGAAGGGATAAGAAAGATACATGTTAAATGACAAATTGTCAGTAACAGCAAAAGCCTGCAACTGGAGAAAAAAAACCCGTTTCTGTTTGTGAGTGTTCAAACATAATAGCCATTTGAAATGATGAATAATATCATGCGGTTGATATTAACAAAGCAAACAATAAACAGCCCACTTAAAGTATCACCTAATAGGTCATTGTTAGCCACAGAACGGCACTATTTATGTTAAATGGATCCTGTCAAACGTGCTCTCAGTCCTGTTTTCATGCAACAATTTGAAAAAATATGAATGCTTGTCACTTTGACGAATAAGCAGCAGCGACACTGTCAATGAAGAGACTGTATTTTTCCTCTTAGAAATACAAACACAAAGAGGTCTCCTCCAAAGCTAAAGCAAATCGGAGAGAAAATCTCAAACATTTTCATTTATAGGGTTTGCTCAACACCTGGCTGTAATCAGCCACTTATACGATCCCATTCTTTTGTTTTTATTTGCGTATGATGGAAAAATTAGTTCCTGTCCATCAAATCCAATGGAGCTGTCACAACCAATGAAGTACTCCATTTGTTTGTAGACATTCCCTCGCAGTGCATTTACACAAATACTAGAACAGAGGGCAAGGTAGCCCACAAATCAATATACATTGGACACAGTCCAGTTCCTGCCTCAATCCTCTCTCTATGGAGAGGTTATCTGTGAGAACTCACCCATGAATTCAAGGAGAGAGCCTAAGGGCGACAAAGTTATTTAATCCCCTGGGCTCGGTATCAAAATAAGTCCCCATCCAATATTACAGGGAGGATGCAAATGATGAGTGATTGAATGATGCAGGTGTATTGTAAGTGTAATAAATGTCTCCCCCTTCAAGACATACAAATCCTCCAATAACGGTGTGACATTGGGAGAACCGCGTGCGGCGTGTTTATTTGATGCAACTGTAGCCGTGGAAACCTTCTTTTGTCCACAGTCGGCTCGTGTCCTGACCTTGGGAAGAGCGCAGGCCTGCCCCTCGGACATGACAAATGACTGTGTGCAGGGAACGGGTCAGGGAGACACAGGGAGCACAACTGAAGCCTCCGCCTCACTCCCCTGGCCAGACACTCCTCTGAAGTGAGACTGAGGATGGATGGGCGAGGAGTGAGTCTTCCCAAAGGATCCGGCGCTAGAGACACCACATCACAATTTAGAGCTCCAAAAGGAATCCACTCTGTTTTAACCGGGCGGTCACATTTCGTAACGTTACTCTCGTTTGCCAACCCCGTACGTTATTCTTCCGTTGATGATTTGCTGCTCCTTGCAGAGGGATTCTTGACACACAAGAATTAACTCCAAAAACCTGGGGGCAAGCGATGGAAAAGATGACTACAGACCCAGCAATTCCTCACTGACACATCTCACCTCAAGAGTGGCAAAACTCTGAGAGTTTCTAACCCCCAGTCAGAAGACATCTAATTGCTAATCTATAATCCTTTTAATATGCTCTTGCCTTTTGCCGATTGATCCTTCCTCAACCGGAACAGCACCACCGCGGGCTACATTAATCCTATTATTGGTAGGCTGGAGTAGGGCTCCAAGAATCTAAATGGCTCTTTTACCCTTGTCACCAACACTCTGCGGCCTATGGATCTACTATTATTCCCTGTAATTGATAACCTTGTCGAGTGGAGAAGAGAGCAAAACAATGCTGTTTGGGCTTAAAATCATAAAAGACCTGTGGTCATAATGTATTTTGAGGATTCTGCTTTCAATGGAGGTGATAGCTTGTGAATAGATTATAATTTTGATGGATCAGTCAAACCCGTTGGCTTTTGTTCAATTCAACTGGTCAAATATCAAGGTCTGTTAACCCAAAGGTTGTGTTCACCCAGGTGGCAAGCTGCTCAATTATCTGTGCATTACATGAAAAGACACATCAAATTAAATTGAAATGACTAAGGAAAGATTGACATTTAGTTAAAGGCTATGTGAAATATATCCCATTGGACATGTATCAGTGCACATTAGAATTCATCATACATCATAATGTTTTCCTACCTCTTGAGTAAAACAAGTGAACTAATAATTTACTTTATATATAAAATATATAGGTTCATTAAAAGTTTCGACTGAACAGTGAATGACATTTTTTTACATGGTTTTTGTGGGCTTATCAGCTAACAGAGTTTGCTACTGTGCATACGATGCATGCATCTATAAATACCCTCATGTTGTTTGAGAACAATTTCAATATCATCAAACATGGAAGCCCGAGCCTTTAGGTCATATTGATGTCCCACACAAAATGGCTACTTTGCATTTGACTTCATTAATTCTGGTCAATAGAATCCTCAGCTAAAAAACGTCTAGAACGATACAGAGACAGAATGAGACAAGCAAGATTTCAAATTGGAAAAAAAGCCTAATCCAATTATAAAGCATATGATAATATTCGATGCACTCATTGAAATAGCCCACATCACTATTATAACAAATCAAGCAAATTACATAAAAAGCATGCATTATTGTGAAATCAGCGCCAGAAGCTAAAGTTGGACTGTCGGTCGTCTCATAGAAGTCATCACAGTTTGCGTCGGAAAATTGTGTACTTGAGGAGAACTAAAGGTCGAGGAAGAGGACGTCTGGAAGTGAGACAATGAACAAGGGGCGTGTTCCTAAGCAGGTAATTAATTCTCCTAAACAAGATTAAAAAGACTATACCTTTGCATCAGACAGTTTCCCAAGCCTCCAAGGCACTGCTCTTTCAGACACAATCAGTACTAATTAAAATGCTTTTTTATGCCGTTATTAAAGTTTTAATAAGGAGGACAAACACTCGTTGAGAACACTCATTGACACTTTTAAAAAGTCAGGCAGTATGGCCTCCCCTGGGAAATGGATGTCATTAAATGTGAGCCTAACCTTTATCTCTCTGTCATTTAAGAGTTAGTGACGTACTTCTAATGGATTCGGGGCCTGCAACTGAGTGCAGGCAGCCGTTGTGAGTTTTGGAAAGTTTGGATTGCCGAGCCTCGCAAATGCACCTGAAGACTCAAATTGTGCCCCACCACGTTCAAAATGTCACGCAAACCTCTCCTTCCTTAACTACAGCAGTACTGCACATCATGACTAATGCATGTCCTTCCAGCAACCATCTGTCCAGCACTGAGTGGAAATACCACCGATGAAATGGCAGCGCCGCTGACGCTTTGGGAAAGGTTAGATTCTCGCTCTCTCTCTTCAGACGGGGTCAAGCATTTCCCCCTCGCGGCGCTGCGTGTTCAAAGCAAAGGGAAATGCTACATCTGAATAAAGTGTGATAGTGCTGTGCTGAACACAGCAGGGGCACCTCGGGGCATGGCTACTTGAGGATCTCTCTCCCAGGCCAACAGGGAGGTCGGCAGGTGACGCAGCACCGCGAGAGGCCGCCACTAAACGATGGAAAGGGAGGACCAATCACAGCAAGTTTCATTCACATTCACAATGTGGTGCCAGGTGACGTTCACCTGCAGTCATTGGCTTTGCCATTGAAAAAACTAACATATTGTCTATTGTTAGAAGTGACATGTTTGCTCTTATTGAAACATCTCATGGAGAACACAAAGCTGACGCCGAAGGCATGCAAGTAGAAGACGGATGTGTCCCTCTTTTCTTTGCCATTTTCAAATTCAACTTAGCGTCGATCGTCCAAGACTTTCAAGGAATGATGAGCAACAATTGGAGTGGAGAGGTAATGGCAGGTCGACGTTTGTGAAGATTCAGGAGTGATTAATGAAAACTAATTTTTCATGGCAATTAAAAACGATGAAAGCCAGAGGGCCTTTTGCCGCTCCTCTGAATTGCTCCAGGAACAAGGCGGCAACAAAGCTGCGGACCAAAATTGCATTAGTCGTCGCGGAGAACTGTATTAAAATGCAAATGTACAGCTGTTAAAAGTTCTTCAAAAACCAGTAATCCCCTACAGTCAGTCATGTGTCAAAATGGTTAATGGAAAAATATCCCAGAGGCATGCAGGGTCCTTCTTCCATTCCGCTTTTGATTAAAGCAGAAATTCCGTTCAGGGAAATGTCTGGTTTAGGACAGGATGGGATTGGCAGGGATGCCTTAATGTGGCAAGGACTCTAAACTCGTTGTTCAAGTGAGATTTCTGAGATAGGTCTTCTCGTGGGAAGATCCTGTGCCACTAACAAGGGGAAAGCCAGGCACGAAATCTGATCTGCAGGTATTAAATACATTCATCACACGGTTGTTTAGCACATAACCTGCCCTGGAACACGCTGAAATGAAATGCCAGTGCCACAGTTTGTCTGTGAAAGGAGAGGCAGTTGCTGGAGTGTCAAGCAGAGGCATAATTCAATAAATGTTGTACCAGCTTATTCTGTCACTTAATTATGATTCTGCTGGAGGTCATCTGCAGGGAATAGAAATGTTCCCAACCCATCTGAGAGAGAGTCTTTCAACACAAGCTACTTAGAGATAGACTGCAATGATAGTGCAAACAATTTGATTTAAGGGGTATAGCAGCAAATTAAACTACAAGGAAGTTGACTTTTGAATACTTTATTATTGATTATATGATGAAAGGAACAATTGTGGACAATGTAATGTTTGACCGCAAGTTTTGTTGTTCATTTTAAGTGAGTGATATGTGAAACAATGAGATTACTGATGAATACTTTGAATACATAATAAGCATTGAAACACATTCTTGTTGTGAAAGAGATATCATAGCCTACAGTATAGTATTCTTCATTGCTATTCTTAGTTATACATTCCTAGGTTCCTTATTTGCCGACTATGCTGTTTCCCAGTTTCACCTGACCTTGTAAATGCAATCTGAACTGCAATTGATTTCATCACGCACGATATGCTACTTTGCATGCACTGGATGTCGAGTATACATAGAAATGTCTTCACCGTGGAGCTATCTGTCGTCAAAGAGCCGTGCCCATATATCACATGTGGTGGGAATCCCCCTCAGACTTGTTAAAAGTGAGCATTCGGGGCAAACTTTGGAAGCAGCCCCTTAATGAGGCCGGCTGTAAAAGCCCCCCGCGGACCGCCGATGAACACACAAACCTGGCATCCACTTTAATTACTGATAAGTTGTGAGCCAGCTAAACGCAGCAGCTTTCTCCCCCCGGAGGCTCTAATCGCTTTAAAGCCGACTGCTGATCCTAACTGCCGCGTCGCCGGATTCCATGGCAGGTGCCACTGCTCGGTCCCACAACAGACGCTATCGGGGCCGGCGCTCTCAATCTCCCCATCTCCCAGGGACTGGAGCCACCAAGTCTGCTTCTGCGTGTCCAATGTCTCCACACGCACAGAGGTTGCCAAGGAAGCTGGTCCGTCTCACGTGGTGCAAGAGGAGAGGAGCTCCCGAAACCTGTAAGGACTGACTCACATAAGAGGCAGAGTGTGCGTTGTTGTGTAGTCAGGGATCTGTTTGACTCTTGACTGTGCCTTGGCACAGCCTCTCAGTCTGTCATGTTGGATAAGTGGAAGTGCATGGCTATTTGAAAATGTTCCCTTATGAGTAGGGATGTAATCGGGATACAAACCGGATCTCCAAAACAGTGTTTGTCGATCAATCAATGGAACGTGTGTCTAAGTCGTCTTCTTTCTGTTTAGTGTATGACTCTCTTTATTTTGTATGACGATGATGATCATTTCCACACACTTTATTTGAGAAAAACCTCCTGTGTGGCGTTATGTTAGCACTCTTCTTTTAGAAATACCTCCTATAACCTCTTATTTTACTATAACCTCCACAAATGACATGAATCTATTATCTAATATTTGGTTATGGTAGTCTTTAAGATGGACATTGGGTTTGAAATTCACATCATCATCCTCATCAAACATGACTGGGTTCAGCGGGCTGAGTTTATCTGACTGGTCCCAATCTCCTTAGGAGCTGAAGGCTCAAGGGTAATAAGTTCGATTTGAGAAACAGTACACAAATATCTGATTGACTGACTGACTTTTATTTAACAGCATGGCCTGGGGGCACTAGTGTTTAAAAATGGTAAGCTAGCCAGAGTGGTAAACATAGCAAGTAAAGTAATTCAAAGTCCCCAGAGTCAGCTTGGGGATCTCTATTGACTGAGGGTCAGGAGGAAGGCCATTGACATCATATGCAATCACTTACACCCTCTGCACTCTAGATTGGAGACGCTGAACTCTGGCAGGTGTTATAGTCTGCGAATGCACACTAAAAGCATCTTTAAAAGGTCCTGTATACCCGTTGCAGTTAACCTTCTGAACAAATGACACTATTCATATTCCCATGGTCTCTATGTTATTCATTTTTGCACATTATTTATTGGGTTGTGTATGTAATGGTCCTCGTATTGTCTCTGGACGCATTGCTCCTCAGGATAGTTCTCCACTTTTTGATGCAAATCTCTTCTAATGTGTGAACATGTATGGAATGGTTGGAGGAGTTGATATGCATTCAATTACCGTAACAAAAACATTCCTTATGATTTTGGGAGAACAAGCGATTTTATCACATAACAGCCTCTCACAAAAAAACTGAATTTATATACAGTATATATAATTTAAATTTGTATTTTCCCTTCACTGGAAGTGGTCACTCCACAAGCGTACTCCGAATGAACTCAAACACAATCAAATGTAAGTGGTAAAACTTACAGTATTTCTTTATTTGTATGTATATCCCGACCCCACCTTCCCCATAAACAAAATGCTGTGATACAGTTTTGGTGAGTACTTATAATATATTTAGACAGTTTTACAGCGTCTGTACAAGATTGCTGTTTTCATGAAATTCACATCTACATCAGCAACATCATTTTTCTTTGTTCCAGGAACCGAGAACGAGCATAAACGGGATGAATGAGATGACTCCGCTGGGAAGGGGGGGAGAACACACAGCTTATGGGGGCATGTACCGAAGCAGCTCAAATAGGATCAGCTATGTACAATACAAACCATTCATACAAATTAGGCTCTAAGATATAGAATTCATTACATTACATTTTAAATATTTAGTGACAATGAGCCAGGGGGGGGGGGGGGGGGGGGGGGGGGGGGGGGGGGGGGGGGGGGGGGGGGGGGGGGGGGGGGGGGGGGG
>JAVQIZ010242471.1:0-17848 GCA_036023535.2 Galaxias brevipinnis | reverse complement strand
CCCCCCCCCCCCCCCCCCCCCCCCCCCCCCCCCCCCCCCCCCCCCCCCCCCCCGCCAGGACACGCCGGGGCTAATTATCCGGTGGAGGCGGAGGGGCTGGCTTGATCCAGTGCTTTGGAAGCACCGAACTCCGGCTGATAATCAGGTCACGTAGATTGATATGATAATCCCAGAGGGGGGCACAGCATAAAAGGAGAGGCTAACTCTGCATTGGCAGGGAGCGAGCGGCGCATGTGAGGGTGGTTGCGGGGGAGTTGAGGGACTATCCCTCTGAAGTCAGAACGATTCTCAGGCCTTAGTGTCTTCTCTCAGCTGAGTTCTGAGGTGGAGGCAATGCTGCGATCTCCCAGATTCCTCTTCGCATGGAGTGGGGATGTGTGAAAGGCACAGGGTTCTCCTTGTGTTTGTATTGAGCTTGAAACTTTGAGAGTAAAGCGTTAGAGTTAGAGAGAGAGAGAGAGAGAGAGAGAGAGAGAGAGAGTTGGAGAGAGAGAGAGAGAGAGAGAGAGAGAGAGAGAGAGGGGTGACACCCAATATGTGTCTGAGGATTGTGTAGAATTACAGTGGCACCATCTCATCTGGTGTCAAGGTGTTAGGGCTTAGAATGTGACAGTGACACAAAAATATGCTGTGAAAACCTTCCGAGGGGTTTTGCGGTGAGATGAATCGCCTGGCTGGGTTTTGATCCCAAACAACAAGAAGGAGAGACGGAAACAGCTTCACAGACAGGAGAAAACATTTCACTTGGCAGGCCACAATAACATACGCACACACACACACCCTCGCACGCATGCACGCGCACACACACACACACACACACACACACACACACACACTCACACACACACACAGACACAGACCTCAAAACAGAACCTGTCAAACACGTAGCCCACCAGAAGAAATCATAAAATGCTATGTGGCTGAAATCTAATTTCATGAAAGCACACACGTGTGAGATGAAATATGTGTGAGGCAGACAGTGCGTGTATCATGTTTTGATATCGATATGAGAAATTGATAAAAACTGAAACTCTCACATGCCATACATGCCATACATCTAAAACCACATTCGCCCCTGAAATTGTCAAACCATATCCACCCATCTATCCAGTTTCACATTTTCAATTCTAGAACAGGGAAAGCATTGCTTGTTAGAAAAACATGTATAGAGAGAGAGAGAGAGAAAAAAAGAAACGTGTTATCTAAGAGATATAGCATTCATTTTTATTTGCTCTTAGTATGCTTCTAGCAAACTCACTGAGGAATATACTCTTATATCAAAGAAATGCTAGGGCACAAGGGTGAACACCGGCGCTGTATGGCTGTGTCAAAGCCGCATGGGAGACCAGACCACAACCACTCATCAGCCACACACGCTTGTCCTGACATTTGCAACCGCCTGCCATTACCAAAAAGGGCTTGACTTTCCCAGACTGACATTTAGGCCCTGAGTGAGATATATCAACATTACATAGTCCAAACAGGGACCAATACTCTTCTCTGCCCCCAGGGAAATGTTAGAGAGTATGCTGGGTAGAGGGGAAAGCGGGTGGTAGGCTCAAGACAGACATGAGAAGAATAAAAAAAACTAAGAGAAGGATTATGTACATATCCCTCATTTAAAGAAATATGTGATATCATTCGATGACATGTTGTGGCTTGTACATTGTTTACTTCTAATACAAATATCTCACCGAACATTTAAAGCTGATATTCCCATCCGGCTTGAAGCATCCTATAATAGGCCAACACTACTTGGGTCACCAGGCAACCAGATTAGGAATTCTCAGTTACAAGTTTCAAGCAGTCTATTTAGGGTAACTGTGTTGACTTTGAATACCAGATTTTAGTCTTTCTTAGCCCACAAGAACCTAAAACTATTTTAAAACCATTTTAAACTATTAACCTATGTTTAGTGTTATTGTGCAAAAAATCATTCTTCTACCCCAATACATCTCCAAAAACGAGCATTTACATTGGAAAAAAAGACCACTCAAAGTTTGTATATTTGGAACTCTTCTCCTTCTATCATCTTACATTTTTTATCCAGTTAAAAATGCCATGCGTTTAAGTTCCACATGTTACCTCTTTCAATTTCTACTTGAAAGGTGTTAAAGAAGGGGTGAAGTGAAAGCTTCCCCACAGACTGCTTGAAGACACCACGTTCTTCAACACACATACAATAAAAGAAAAAAAAAGCGAGAAAAAAAGAACGCAAGAGAGACGCTCTGACGCGTTTCAGACGCCTTGCAACACAATGGAGCGACTGCGCATTTGGAAAGTCCGCCATGACCTTTTCAGTATTCATCACCAGATTGCATCTCCTGTCTCTAAACCAATCAGGGCGGGGGATATTTCCAGGTCAGCGTAACCACCTCAAAGTAAAGGTCAGCGGGGAGCGCCTGGGGTCGCCAGGCACCCGGAGGAGGCTGCGAAGAGGCTTATCTACCTGGCAAATAAGATGCATTATCTCACCTTGGCTTGGGTCGCCTTCAATCAGCTTCAGGACCGGGCGTGTAAAATGACCTTTCTCAAAAAAAAAAGAAGAAGACTGTTTGGTTCACAGTACGCCGACCTCGATTTAGATTGTGTCGACGGCGTTACTTAGTAATGTCGTTGAACGCAAACACACCGTAATGGAAAAGGAACTTCTTGTCATGGGACACTGTATTGAGGGAAATTGCTGCAAAAAGAAGCTGAACAAAACTGCCTGAGCCATTACCACCTGATGCACCTTTTTGATCCTAAGGGAAACTGTAATAACATCAATTTGCCATCAAATATTATTAAAATTAACTAGATATATGATCAACATAAATAAACACAAACATAAAATTAAGACGTATATAAAACAAAAGGACAAATACAGTAAATAAGATATGAGAAATAAACTGTTATAAAAGCATATCAAGGAAGGCGCATAAATTGGTCTTTTTAAAAACTAAATAAAAATCCAGTATCAGTTGGTGCCAAATGTTTTCTGAACAACTCAGTTTTTTTACTGGGTATAACAAATTTTGTCAACAACATCAGTGAAAAGAATTCCTAACTCTAAGGTCTCGACACATTACAGAGAAAACTAAAGTAGGTATGGCGACACTGTACAGTGCTACTGAACTTCTGACCTTTTCAATTGATGCCAAGGCTGTACATAACACAAAAAAAAAAAACTACAAAAGAGGATTTAAAAAATACCTGATTCACTGTTTCTTTACGCCCATAAAAGATAAAGCTTTATATCATCAAAAGGAAGAACAAGTGCTACTCCATTCCAACCTGCATGCTGCACCTCAGTGGGTCTAAAATACTGATAGCTATAATCTACTAAAAGGTAAAGACGCTTTTTCTAAGAATCAATCTAGTGCGTGGCCAGTCAATGGCTCCCCTGCAGCTCTGAGAAGAGGACAAACAGAGGCATGCTACAGAGATGGTTTACACCTGGGTCTTTAGACAGTGATAGAGAAATATTATTCAGTTGAATGGACGGACCATTTTCAAGTCACTTTGGTCAAAAGCCTTTTGTGGTCAAATTATTTGGAATTCAATGGTAATAGTCAGAGAGGGTTTTTGTTATATGAAGCTGCTATTGAAGTTGATGTTTTTAATCATAATGAGCTGATTTATACAAGAATTTGTACTGGCCTACGTAGCTTAGCACTGATTCAGATGTCAACACTATGTTTCCCAAAACACACAACTCCCCCCAACAAAACCATACACCAACAGCAGTATTTTCTAATTTTATATATTTATTATCTCTGACTGTTGTTTTTGAAGCCCAACGGCTAGATCTGCTTGTGACATTGAAGTGAGGGTAAAATGATGTGGAGTTGGCATAACCCCCTCTGGCCCGGCTCCATTGATTTCACCCAGCATTGGGTATTCGGGACCCTGCCCTCTCTCTGGGACCGAGATCTGAGCCCAGATAGCGCAGGCCCGATGGGAGAAAGTACAGGCTAGTGCCAAAGTTGTCGTTGATTTTTATCCCCAAATAACCTCCCTAGAATCCTGTAGATACAGCATGTTTTGTGAAAATGTGTATAGAAACAAAATACGTATCTTACGTAAATATCAGAATAGCTGAATCAGAATCACCCTTATCTGCCATAATTTCCCCAAAATTTGACTTTCTTCATTAAAATACAATATTATTGCCAATGTGTACTTTGACATCTTCTCATTCTCTGACATCGGGCTTCTTCTCATTCTCCCAGTCCCTATGTAAAATTTATTTTTTTGTTCTGGCCCCTATACCCCTCTCTGTAAATCTACATGTTTGCATGCGAGCAGACAGAAACACGCCCACAGGCAACAATTTCATGGGTCACGCAATTCTAGCACCATGGACAGCGCTTTGAGGCCTGCCGTGGAGCTTTTTTTTCTTTTCCTTTTTTTTTTTAATCACAGTTCAAGAAACAGATAATGGTTCATTGACTAACCAAACGGATTAAAGTTACATTCTGTCTAGTTTTAACACAAAACCATAGGATATTACAAGATGGCGTATTTGCACACCGCTTTTAAAATCGTGTCAATGTTTGTCGCAAGGCTTTGTTGGCATTTCAGCTTTACTAAAATAATTCAACAAACATCTTTGTTGTTGGCCTGACATATCAACTGTTCCACAAAACCAAAAGAGTTACTCACTTATTTGAAAAGCATTCGAAAGCCTTCAGTTTTGCAAATCCAAGAGAGGGCTTTTGAGGCACTGTTTGAATATAGTAGGCAGCTAAAACTTGTAGCCAAGGTGCATGGTTGTTTTTGTGATGTTTCCGGCAATCATAATTATCATGGGGCTGGTTTGCTAAGAAGAAGTGGAAAATTAAAAAGTTGTGAAAGGGCAAGACTATGGTGGCCCTAAGAGGCCAAACGTACTGCAACTGCAAAACACAAGCAAATAGACAAAACACAAGCAAATTAAGAAAACACATGCGCAGCATTTAGAAAATGAGTTGCAAATTCAGACAACACAACACATTACAGAAACGCGCTGCAAATACAAAAACACAACACATTACAGAAACGCGCTGCAAATACAGACAACACAACACAAAACAAATGATTGGCCAATAAATTTAGGAATAAAAGTATTGCCGACAGAATCTCCCAGGAAAGGTCGTTCCACTAAAACTGTCCCCGTTTTGTCCCCCGTTTTGTTTACGTGTTTGCCTAGTCTGTTGTCAACCTAAACCATATTGCTTCTAAAGTAGGATAAAAATACCAGCCTAGGAATGGCTGCCAACACCAATGTGACAGTGAGGCTGGCTAGTACAAGGCGTTAAAGACTGTTAGGCTAGCCAGCTTTTGTACGGCCCACACAGAGACACACAACCCATGTCTTATTGCAACTCTCTGCTGGCACTAATGGTCAGGAATGAGCACTATTACTCTGCTCGTGGATATTTAATCACCCAATCAATCTTGGGCATGTGACAAAGGCTCCTTAGCGTCCCCACTACAGGACAGGATCCCCCACAATAGGAATAGGTTGGCAAGCTGGCGGGTAGGAGGAGATAGAGAACGAGAGAGAGAGAGGGAGGGGGTTTGGCTGAGCGAGGTGGGAGTGTTTAATCTACTGGTTCAATTCCTGCCGATGGCTGTCACTCTCTCTCTGTCAGAGAGAACAAATGGAGCATGCGGCCCAAAACACCCTGACCAAATCACATTTTCTCGCAACTTTTCTCTCTCATTCTCTCTGCTAAAACTCAAGTTTTTCTTTCTCTCTTTTTTGTTCCACCTCCCTGTTTTCATTCTACCTCTCCCTTTTTTCATCTTCCTTCCACATCTCTCTATTATCCTCACCGGCTCAATCACTTTGTTCCCCTCAGATTCCTTTTCTTCAACGCTCTGTTTTAAAATGAAGCCTCTGAATTCTACACTGATCCAAAGAAATCAACAAGCAAGTGGATAGCTTCAGTTTGCCTGCTTCTGTTTTGTTGGTGTGAATCTGTTTGCTGTCAAAACAGATGGAGCCTGCCCCCCCCACCACCCCACCCCACCCCCCAACCCCACCCCGACCCCGCAAGCAGCTCTGCCAGTCTCTCCGTTCTACGTCCTGGATAAATTTAGAAAATTATGCACAGCTGACAATATGAGTTTTTTGCACCATTTGTAAAGTGATGATTGGGGTTATTCTGCGCGTGGAAAAGAGCGAGTGTTAAAAAAACCTGTCGAACTAACCAATTACCAAACAGACTAAAATTAGGTCAAAATGCGTCATGACTGTTGGGTGTTTTCAATTATAAAAAGCAAATTACATTTGAATGTAGCATGATATTCTTTCAACGTGACTCTTGTTGACAGGATGTCACAAACCGTGAGAATGTCGACCAGCTAAGTTTGCAAATTCCAATGAATTGACGTATTTTCCAAATCGGCCCTATCCACACAACTAAGAGTTTGTGCAAAAAAAACTGTCAAAACACAGTTTGTTTCTCTATAATTTTCATAATACTCTGACAAGGCTAATCCTTTCATCCAAAGCACAGCTCGACTCGAGAACCAAAGAGCAGACAGGTCTAGAGAAATGTCTTTTTGCTGAGAAAACAACTTATCTTCTCATCTTTTTGAGGAAATGTGAAGCACATCAAATGGCTGAAACTTGAAGTAGATGCTATCACATAAAGAGATCCATTGTCCATAGTACTGAAACATTGTATTTGTTAAGGGCTTTTAAGAAAGCATTGAGACTGTAGTTAGAATTTCAATACCGTACCATCATCATCATCATCATCATCATCCAAAAAAAAAAGTATAAAAAAGTCCACGGAACGTCTGTCTACCATAAAACCTCTTGTCTCTGCTCTGCAGCCTCCATGCCAGAGAGCCCCGTGTCTTTCTTTATCCTCATGCCAGCTTACCAAGTTGACAAATTAGCATACAGGCCTTCTGTTTCTGTCGACTCCTTGTCCTCTTTTCATCGGCGCAGGGCCCAAGGCTACGAGTGCAACTCCAGCGTGGCTGTTAGCTCTGTCACCCTAGCGTGCATGTAGGGGGGTGGGGAGGAATGGTGTGAAGCTTTGCTGTGCCAGCTCCCCTCCTTGGTCGCTGAGTTTACACCACCCAGCGTAATTAAGAGCCTTTCGACCCTGAAAAGCTGGTGGCTCTTGTAGAGGCAACTATCGGGAGGATTTCACACCAGAGCTGCCAAAGCAAAATAGAGAATGTACGTCAAAAATAACTTCACAAATTTACAGCTACGGATGCACCATATTTAAGGCTTTTTAATGGAATTAGTTTCAGGAAGGAGAGGGATAACTCCATAGGGGTTCTGAAAGCGCTGGGGGGAAGCCTGGAGAATTAGACTGCATCACAGCTTTGTATTTGGCAAGTACCTACTAGCCGATTTAGATGTGAACGGTATGTTTGGGGGATCAATTGTGCAACTAAATGCAAGCACCGTGCAAACTGTATAGTCGCCACTCCCCAGCGGGAACCAAACACATAATGCCTTGGAAACCTGCCTTGTTTACATTATGACATCATAACTACTTTCATCTTCCCCAAAGAGCTTTCTAGAATAACCTTCAGTATAAAAACATACATATATATATATATATATATATATATATATACAAAAATAAATAAATACAGATGCACTATTATCACATAGGTCAACGCCAACAAAGCACAATCATTCTCTCCTTTCTCAATACTCTATTCTCTGGCGGCAGAATACTAGCCATAAGTGCATCCAGACAGCAATAACCTAGACAGAAGCTTCCTGCATGGAGAATAATCAACAAGGCCTTTACTTTTCCCTAAACCTTCCTGACCCCACTTATTATTCCATCCAAGGCAAGAGCAGTAATATGAGTGAGATTACCGTCAACATGTGTGTAATATATACAGGGACACGGTGCTAGCGGGCTTCAGTAACATCACACACATACATCTCCTACCAAGTGTGGCTACAGGGAAGAAGAGAGAGAGAGTGTGGCATGAGAGTGGAAGAAGAGAGAGAGAGAGAGAGAGAGAGAGAGAGTGGAATGAGATTGGAAGAAGAGAGAGAGAGAGAGAGAGAGAGAGAGAGAAAGAAATGGGAGCAAGAAAGAGAATCCCCCCGCACCGGAGATTAAAGAGGTGACCCTTATTTCCCGTAGGAGCACTTACATCCCACGTTTCCCCCCCAAATCCCTGCTGAATACATGATGGTGTGTGAGAGCAGAGCAATGCAGGTGGGATGTAAACAGTCAAGAGAGGAGCGCTTGGCGAAGACCCTTTATCATCCTGATGGGCAGTGCTATTTCTAAAGCAGACAAGCCGATATCCATGCGATTAGTCAAGGACAGCCAGAGGATGGGTTAGCTCGGAGTATGATTGCTCACCCTTTCCAGTAAACACATATTCAAGCGCACTTGGACATTTGTGTGTTCCACGCGCACAAACACACAAACATGCACACACACACACACACACACACACACAAACACTTGTACAGACAACCCACAAGTAACACAAACATACTAGCACATACCAATTTTATCCTAAAATGTGATTATGAAACAACAATGAGGAAGGATTGAGTGGCTCATTCCTGACGGCACATTGGCTGGATTATTAGTTGCGAGGGATTTCATTTTGGAATGTGAATATATTCAAATCCCAGAGAGAGAGAGAGAGAGAGAGAGAGAGAGAGAGAAAGAGTGGGAGAGAGAGAGAGAGAGAGAATGAGAGAGTGAGAGAAAAGAGCGAGAGCGAGAGAGAGAAGGAGAGAGAAGGAGAGAGATTGCACAGACAAAGGCCAACCAATCTAAATTCCATACCGAGCAGACATCACAATGTACCTTGTTTAGTTGGAACTAACGCACAGGGACTTCCAGAGCGGAAATGAAAAGCTGTCTCTAAAGCAGATCGAATGAGACCGCTCGTGTATCTCACGGCGTCCGTTGTTTTCCTCTGTGCTCTGCATCGCCGTGACCTTGACACCTAGGTCTGCATCAGACGATCATCTATTCTAAACACACATTAAGGTTCCTCCGACGACGCCCGGGGTGATGAAGTGTGCTTAGTATATTCTGAGACAGCGATGCCGAGTGCAGAATACCCTTCAGTCACGCTATTAAATGGCCGTGCAGCATTTATCAGAAGCATACAGTGATGTGATTGCATCAATAAGATCTCTTACTACACTAACTACATCCAATGACCTTCTTAGCGTACACAATATTAAGATCCAATTCATATGGAAGGTCATACATACTATGAACTATTTATTTTCTGTTGCACAATACTAATGAGCTAAAGTGCATGGGAACACCTTGAGAAAAGCAAGGATATTTAAATGTATCATCAGAGACAATGGTTTAGTACATTCATTATAGACTGGTCTGGTTAGTGTATCATACCCATTGAATTCTTTGTATATCAGGCTTCACAGCCTGTTGCTCCTTTACCACTCCTTTACAGCACTGGGTGAATGAGCTGATAACAATGACGCCACAGAGAAAGCGTGTCTATTTACATTTTGTCACTTTTATCCAGAGCGACTTACAATGAGATTGCAGGGGAGTCCCCCTGTAGCAGTTTAGGGTAAAGTGCCTTGCTCAAGGGTAGACTTGGTGGTGTTCCCAGGTTGGATTTGAACTCATGACCTTTGTGTTTCCTGTGGTTCTCTGTGTGTGCATGTGTGTCTGAGTCAGTGGGTGAGTGCGTGTGTGTGTGTGTGTGTACACCTAAAATAATCTGTGTGATTGTCAAGTTAGCATTGTTCTTTACATTGTAATTAGCCAGACAGGTTAGGTTAAGAGGCTTCAATGCAACTTGCCAGAAAATCAGGTGTAATTATATTTGTATATTTGGGTAGATAGGTGGGGTTATATTTGTATATTTAGGTCTCTTATTGTTGGGGTTACCTGAAGGTTTTCATTAAAATCTTACTATTAGTAGGGAAACATTTCCATAGCTTGGATTTAAGAAGTTGAGAATACGTCAATTAATGAATTAGCAAAAATCCCGGAGAGAATGCAACAATCTATGTAAACACATCCAACCACACAATGTCCTATTTGAATGCAACGTCAATTCAACAGTGTTTCTTGTTTTACTCTCACCTGCAAATACCTCAATCTTCTGAGTCACAGGTCCACACACAAAGCGGAAAAAGCCAGTTGGTGACAAATAAACATGAAAAAAAAGCCACTCGACAAGTCAGAATTGCAATTCATTTGAAGTATTCTGGCATCTCTCCAGATGTATAATTCATGACGCACACCTGCTTTCTCTGTTGTTTTCATTGTTTCTGCATTCTAGTGTCGTTTTTTTCTATTCTATTTTTCTCCCACTGCTATGATTATTCATTACAAGAGGCTTCCATTCTCGGTGACAGTGTTCATTATGATGAAGTGGGGCTTTGTTTGAGCTGGGCACAGCTGGACGACCCGAATGTGGAGTAATTCACCACTACAGGTGCGACTCGGCAGCTAGCACACTTTAGCATACTCACTCATAAATCTGGCACATCACGTCGTTCTTCACTCTGACACGTCCATAATGGCGTCCACTTTCAGCAGGAATACTTTACTGCTCTGCTGCGTGCGTCCAGCAGGACACGTTAACATCGGAATCTCCAGCAAATCAGAGGCAAAATGGGCGAAGACAAAAAGGACATTGTAAATGTGCAAGAAAAGGTATTTTAGTCTCATGGAATTTTCAAGAGGGGAAAAGATTCTTGATTGAAACAAGGTGTTATTTCCTAATGCAATATGGAGTGAACCACAGAAGTTATCATGGTATTATGGACTGATCCACACACATGACTAACTGCATAATGCTGATGACCAAGACAAAATAATCCTGATGAGCCCCAGCACTGATTCCTTTAACTACATACTTTATGCATTGGTGTGAGGCCCTATCTTCAAACCATTTGACATATGCATATAGAATGTAAGAAACAGCAGCAGTCAAAAGTTTGGACACACTTTACCATTGAAGTGAATGGGGAAGTGTGTCCAAACCTTTGACTGGTACTTGTGCAGTCCCCTAGTTTGACATTCTGTATATCAAACAGAAATAAATATCGCCAGATTTGAATTGAAATAGGTCACTTCAGACCCGAACCGGATGATAAGGACGCTTCTGTAAAAAAAAAGTATTTACTCTAATTGCAATTTCAAGAAGTTAATTTATAGGTAAGGTTTTTTTGCCACAACAATGATATATTTATTTTACAGTAAAAGCTCTGAATGTTGCTATAAAGACCTGCCAACCATAAAGAAGGCAAAACAATTGTAGAGTTAGAAAATAAAAAAGGAGAGAAAAAATCGCAACAAACAAATGGAGCCGATCTAAAGGCCCCCCCTCCTCCTCCCTGTTCTCCTGTCTGCTGTAGTGTTGCTGTGTGCTCCCCATCACCACAGTACCCTGGTTATAGGGTGTGAGAGGTAATGAGCGGAGAGGGCAGGGGTACCAACTCGCAGGAGGTCGATCTGTATTCTCAACAGGCTAGCAGAGAAGCAGAAGGGCAGGCAGTCAGGCAGTCTCCAGCCTGGTGTCCTGGACCTCTCTCACTCTCTCTCTCGTGGGGTCAGCTGGATGTGAGAGGCAGACTGCTGCAGCACATAGCAAACCAAGTTATCATCAAGGTAGTACCTGCTTGTAACATACACCTGTGCTTGGCAAAATAGAGGGAAATCATAAAGATCTATGGGAGATTTTGGGAAGTGAGTTTTCTTTAACTCTTGTACTGCAAGAATAAGTTATTAGACTTCTTAGATAATAGTCCAACCATGAATTGTGTGTATGTAAATGTATACAGTATATAGTATGAAATATAATTGTACATATATTATTTACACACACACACACACACACATATATATATGTATATATATATATATATATGTGTGTGTGTGTGTATGTGTGTGTGTGTGTGTGTGCGTGTGTGTGTGTGTGTTTGTGTGTGTGTGCGTGTGTGTGTGTGTGTGCGTGTGTGTGTATGTATAATATAAGTGGTACTAAATATAATGCTCACAGAAGTCTACAATCATTCTGTCATCCAAAATATAATTTGGTATCATCTAAGCGTCCAAGCAGGATCATTGCTTTCATCATACAGTTAGTTTCTTCCATGTAACATGCTGCTTCTTCACAAAATGTAAAAGATCAAATGGTAGATATAAATATGTGTAATTTAATATCAATAAGATTAATGAATTGGTCGAACAGCAGGCAGGTCAAACCTAATATGTGTAATGTAGACACAATGGGAGCTCTAAAATGCTGCGGTGAAGATAATTGAGCTGAGTCGGCACAAAGTGTCGAGGGTTAAAATTACACTATTTGTCAGTTGGGGGTTCTGTAAGGTAAATCTTCTGTTAGAAGCATTGTACGCAATGAAAATACAGTAATTTCATGTAATGTGTGATTTGCATTTTGAAATAGTAATACTTTTATGCTATGCTGTGTCGTTCTGAACATGTGATTCAATTAAAATCATTTTAGGTTTATGTGTATTTATAAAAAAGTGAATTTTGATGATTTGGTCCGAGTTCTGTGTCAAGTGTTTTGAAAAACGACCACAGTGTTTTGTTTTTAGTGCTAAATTATCCACTAACAAGGTTTTTTTGAAGATCATTTATTAAAGAATAGAGCAGAGTTAAATGTGGTGGTTTTTTTCACTTTCGTCTTTCGCGAGTTTGTTTGCTAGATAATGCATTGATGAAAGGTTTTCCCAAGTCAATGTAGTTTTATGTATGCTGCATACCATGCTTCTGTCATTCCCAATTATGCCCTTTAAAGCTCACACATTGTTTTTTGAAACCACACAACCATTACTTTCCTAACATTTACTTTTTTTAATGGCATCTTCAACAAGGATAGTGTTTACATCCTCATCAAATAATTCTACTAAACGTTGAAGATAGTAGACCAATAAAATGTTAAATTAATTTGGTCGAACATCTGACCTCCATAAAGTAGCCAATAGCAGGTTATTGATGAGCCAATTTGAATCTGTTTTCAATTATAACTCCACTCCACCGGCGTGAGGTGTCTGTGAATGTGTGCGTTTGTACATGCAGCTGTGTGTGTGCTTGTGTGTGTGGTTGTACATGCAGCTTTGTGTGTGCTTGTGTGTGCGGTTGTCTCTGTGTGACAGAGATAGTGGGGGAGGGAGCAGTCAATTGGCTTGGTTTGGTTTACAGTAAGGTGACATCCAGGAAGACGAGGTCCCTGCTGACAGTACTAGCCTCTTCATAGTGTCAGTGAGTTTGTTTACATGGGCCTCTTATTGAGGCAACCACTAAACAACCTGTCACCATCAAACTGCGACTCTGTGTCCCATGAGAGGCCTGGGGGTGCCTCTTTCTCTGTCTGTCTTTCTTTCTATCTATCTGTTGGTCGGTCTGTCTGTCACTTAATAATCTCAATAGTAGTCTAATAGTCTGTGTCTGTGTCTCTCTCTTTCTTTCTTTTTCCCTCTCTCTCCTCTCTCTCTCTCTCTCTCTCCCTCTCTCTCTCTCTTTTTCTATTGTTCCCTCTTTCTTTCTATCTATCAGTTTTCCATGTTAATTTACTGTATCAAAACATCATTGACCCTGGTGCGTCAAATGGTTAATCAATATTTGTTAAATTCTGCTTTACTGTTCAGTCTGCTTGGCCAAATCAATGTGCGCACATCAACAAAGACACACACATTACCAAGTATGGCACAAGATATGCTTTGAAGCTGTTAACAAAATAACTTTTGTTAGATCAGAATCAATTGATTTGAAAAAGGAAGGCTGAAATTAAAGGGGCGAGATCCTCAGAGACACGCTTAGCATATAAATGGAAGAAGAGAAAAGAGGAAAACTCAGCTAAAGTTATCGGTCAAATTCTATCCCAGCCATTCTTATAGGGGGGTTCAGAAAACTGTATTTAATCAAAGTAATCAGCCTTTTTTTATCACTGACACCAACTAGTGGCTCTCATCTTAAACAAGCCACAGTGATTACAAGAGTAGCAGCTACTCCTTTTATATTTTCTAAGGAAATGGAGATAAGAGAACTGCAGGGCGAATGAGACAGTGTGTTGACACAGACCCCTGGGCAGCCACATAAACCAATGAGTCCCTTTGAATGAGGCTGTTTGGAACACGGTCAACAGTTTACTAAAAAGGATAAGTAGTTTAAGTTAAGCAATGCGTTACCTAAAATCCTCCCAAATAATTGTTGATTGTCTTAATGATAGGATGTTTTTTTACATACAATGGCTGAAAAAAAGAGAGTGGCTTTGTTAATATGTTTAGCTTCAGGTTGTTGGATTATTCATTGCAAAACTCAAATGAATATAAAACATCTAATTTGGGACCTCATTTAAATCATTCATCAATCCAAACAAGACTCCATTAACAGCACTTTATTTGAGGCAATGCCTTTTTTTTGTTGTTGTTGTTTTATTCATGGCTTTTTTTTGATGCGTTAAAACACTTTCGGTAACACTTTGACAACCGTTATCTTTGCCGTCCTAGGGAGAAGTAGCACAGCCCTCAGAGCTCAAGCTTGATAAAGTACATCCCAACACTTCCCTAGGTTTTTCTCACCTTCTGCTGTAAAAGCCTAAGCGCAAGCGCGGCGATGGCACACTTCAGTGAGAGGCACGGGCATTTTGACTGGCAGGTGGTTTGAACATGCCAAAGTTCAACATGTCAAAAGCCTCCTCTACTCCACTGAACACAACAGGATTACACCCCAACAGCTGTTTATATAAGAAAGGGACATGCTGCTACCACCCACGTTTTCAGAAAAGTAAAAATATTGGTTGTTGAAATCTTATTCAACAACCAACAGTAAAAACATTGTAATGTGATGTAAAAAAGGTCTGATTAAGTGGACAAAAAAAGATAAAGACTAATCATAATAATTAAAAACTCCTGACTGCATCTCGGGTGAAAATTATGACCCAAATATCCAACTACAAAATACCTACAGTCTATCCTCCATTGCTTTGACATTGCTCTCTTTCATGTTCTTAATTTGTTCTAAAGCTAAAGGTGAGAGAAAATGTAACCGCCGTTCTTTCCCGCCCTTGAAGACCTACACCATCGAGCCCCCCTGCCCTGTCAATCAAAATGCACCCCATAATACCGTTGATGTCATGCATTATGTGGAACACATAGAGGGCAAACATCACAGATGCCGTTGCCGTGTCCTGTCAGCCTTAGCTACAGTTTGTCCTGTCCTTCTGGAACACACAGACTTGGGTGTGTGCATCATTTGAATTTTAAAGGTACAGAGGGAGCACAGGATAGAACGTTAGACCAGGTAGAGTGTAAAACTAATGGCGACAGGGTCACTCTGTCAGGGAAGGTGAGCGCTTCTCCTTGAATGGGCCAAGACAAAACAACAATCCATTTTGTAACCGTACTAAGATGTATAAACTTTGACCAATATAAATGGATTTTCTAAATACTCTTGTATTGATGAATATCTGTCTATGTAGACCCATAATGAGTAATGAGTGAAGTAGCTAGTAACAAAAATAGCAGTGACTACCAGGCCAAGTGGAACAAATGCATGACCAAAAACAACACAAGCATAATTAAAAAGTACAAACATTTAGCTAAGGATTAAAAACACTCGCTAGACAACTTCATCTTTATGTTGCCAATTCTTCCAAACATGGGCTGCTGCATACTGAAATGAGTTATACCCAGCAACAGTAGATCGTGTTGGAACAGCTAGATTGATAAGAGAACTTCAAGTTTCAAAGGAAAGATAAAAAAAAAACGAAATAGGCATGGATAATAAGGGATACTATCAGATCCAGCAGACTTTTTAGGGTCAGATTTGATAGTTCATCCAGAACTTCCAAGTTAGCAAGTGGATGCAGTGAGAAACTCAAAGTTCTCAACTGGTTAGACCCAGCAGCGTTACGGAATTATTTCACTTGTATTAAATTACCGTTAACTATTATTATAATTAATCCACTATATGTTGGTTGTTTGTCAATACAACATTATCATAAATAATTAAATTTAATACACCAAATTAAACAGATTTGTTCTCTAACAACGTTAATGTCTTCCAGAATGTGTTCGGATAAGTGCTGGAAAACTGGTATTTAAAATGATGAACTTTTGCTCTAACTAATACACCCACGTGAGCAGGCTCTGTAGCAGATAACGACAACGACTGCACTTCCTGCATCGATTTAGGATTCATGGTGTTGATGAAATATTCATGTTAGTCTTTACGAGGCAATCTTGGAGAGCCTTATGGCCTTGCAGCTTGGTTTGGTAACCTCTCTGTGCAACTAAAAGTCCAAACTGGTCCGATTTATACAGACTGCATTCCAGATCATAGGGATAAGACAGCATCCACCCATGTAGTCTCCTTATGAAAAGGCTTACTCTAAGGCAAGCCAATAGGACAGTTACTAACCCATCCCATTTTCTACACGCTGAGTATCAGCTGCAGCCCTTTGAGAGGATGATCAGAGTCCCTTGTTGCAGATTAAATAGATTTAAAAATGCATGTATCCCTGTGTCAATAAAACTTTTAAATAGTTGCTGGTAATTGATTTGTGCAGATCTTTGCTTTTATTGATTTGTTCTTTTTCAGTTAATCTATAGGTGCTTTTCGGAACCTTGCTGTGTGATTTCTTTTTTTGTTACGTGGGAAATTTCCCACTTTGTGGGACAATGAAGTTAATCCTGAATCTTAAATGCCGAATCTTGCATTTGATTCTTAGCTGTCTAAATAACACCCAATCATCTGAATCCTAGTGAAAGTAATAGTTATGAAAAATAGTGTATTAAGATGCTTCAAACCTATTCCCTATTATACTGAATTACAAAAAGGTAAAGGATGTAATTAATCTCAACCGGTTAAAAAACGATTAAGAGTGGGTAGCTAGGTAATGCAGGGGGGAAATTAGATCTAGAGAGTATGTACAACAACTGAAAATTGCTTTAAAAATGAATTTTAAATTTTTTTTTTATAAATTCATCTGAACTTGTAAGCTACCTATTACTGTAAGAGTGGGTAGCAAGTTGATCTATACAGTGTGTTTATTTTATAAGTTGCTTTAAAACGCTTCATTATTTTTCACCTAATCCTTTGACCTGGTTGAATATAAATACACTGTCATTTACCTTGACACACACTTCCCCCTTTCTTTCAGGCAGGGTAAAACTATAACGATGACAACAACAACGGCAGCTGCATCAACAACAACAACAACAACTACAACAACAACAACAACAACCAGCGGCTGATGAATGACTCCTGGCATGAAGACTGCGGATCGAAGGGATTGATCCAAAGGGGCCCGGTATCTCACCGCTGTTTTTAGCCACTGTCAACCGGGTGCCGAGGGGAGATGGATTCCGTCTGCCCAAGGAGTGGATTAATGGCAGTGGAAGTGGAGGTCTGGCTACAGCTCCCTGTCAACCCAGTAGAGTGGTCCTCTCCCTGGGCACTGAAGCGCTGGCACAGGGGTTATTGACTGGGTTCCAGGAGTAGTAGAGGGTTCCAAAGCCCGAGGGCTAGGGCTTTAACAGTAAAAGAGACGGACCACCTCCATCAACACCATGTCTGTAGTAGACTACTAATGCCCACATAGTACACTACTGATACCTAAACATATTAAACTTCTTATTCCTACACGTAATGAACTACTAATGTCGATACCTGATAGAATATTGTCTGCTTTAACTAGATTAAGCCTGCCTATAGTACATTATTGTACTGTCTATACTGTATACTATTATGTCAATTATTAGCAGATGTACAGAGATATATCTTTTATATATATATATCTATATATATATATATATATATATATATATATATATATATATATATATATCTATATATATATAGATATATAGATATAATTTTTGGGGGTTTGTGGAATGTTGTGG
>JAVQIZ010242466.1:0-15094 GCA_036023535.2 Galaxias brevipinnis | reverse complement strand
GCCCCCCCCCCCCCCCCAACACCAGTGGTTATCTCCAGCTCTCCAAACCCCTCCGTGGCGTGAGGCTGTTTACCGAGGCTCAGTCAGCCCACACTGTTCCAGGGCTCCTTTGGCTTGCCGGAGGATGTTCTCTCGGAATCTGAGAGCTGATCTGAGGCGCACTCCTCCGGACCTCCTCGACTGAGCCGAGCCTCCCAGATAGAGGCAATTAAAAGCAACATGATTGATGCTGTTGACAAGGAGACTCCAACCAGCCGGATCCCGAGGAGCGCGCGGCCACGTGGAGCTGGAGGCACATGAGTCTGTTGAGGCGGAGGCTCATCCGCTAATTCCCCCGGGAGCTCCAGCGAGCCCAAATGAAAAGAACAAAAACACACACTAAAGGGGAAGAGATGAAATGAGGGAACTCCAGAGCTGGCTGCGGCGCTCGCTCCCACACACATGCGTACACACACATGCACACACACACACAAACACACATCCCTTCATCTAGCGACACTGTGGAGAGATGGAAGAAAGGGGCTGGGGCACAAAGGGAGAGAGGATGGACTCGTGACTGATGAGTGGGGGACTAGTTTTTATCCTGGGTTTGCAGGTTTTCTCTCCCTCCATGTTCTCCCACACACCACACACACACACACACACACACACACACACACACACACACACACACACACATCCAGACTAGAAGCCACACCACCTCCACTCTGGCGGTAATCTCAGGCCACTTCACCTCTCCATCAGCCACTCACTGGGGAGGCCATTGTTTTTCTGTGGCTTTTATTTCTTTATACGTTACATTTTTTAAATAAGTAGCATGAGAGTGGTCTTATCATCTTTGTCAATTTTCATTCAACTTAGCTTTGAACTTTTTTAGCATCACAAACCCGCTCTTCAATTCACTGTGCCATATTATCAAACAGGAATGCATGTTCTTAGACTCTGTCTCTCTTTTACTCAGTGGTAGATTGGTGATAAGGAGGGAGATAATACTTGAGTATCATGAAACATTGGGCACTCTAGCCCCCTCTTCCTGGGTTGCACTCTGAATATCTGTCGTGGACCACATGGGCACACAAAACCACAAATCATGTTCATTAAAATGTGTATATGTGTATATGTTAGAACCTGAAAAAGAGAGGGGGGGCAGCGGGAGGGGGGAGAGTAAGAGAGAGAAAGTGAGACAGAGTGTGAGAGAGAGAAAATACATAATTGTATATAATTCTAAAAATCCGACTGATATTGTGTGCTGCGTGTAATTTTCCCCGTTCTCACATAAAAGGGAAGTTGTCCAACCTCTGCTTTAACGATATAACAACCATAATTCATTTGGCGGCTTATGAAAATCTACATCAATACATTTGTCCTTTATGGTGTACAAGCCCTTAACACCATCCTCAGTGAATGTGTAATGAAAGTACAAATCATCTAGGGTAAAATCAATCGCCCATTGAACGGGCTACCAGTAACAGCAAAACAACAGAAACGTGTCTACAGATGGACTTGTCATTCCAACATGTACATTATTTAGATTACACATGCTGCCTGGCATGCTTTTGTCAAGTCAAGTCAAGTCAAATGTATTGTGATGCTTTATTTTCTACTGTTTAGATATCTTTTATTTTATTTTACTTTATTTTATTAAAAGGCTACATTTAATGTGTACCTGTATTTATATTTTTATGTTTGATATATATCTAGCTCGTTTTTCTGATGGCCAATTGATGATTCAACAATTTCCCTTGGTCAATAAAGTACAATCCAATCCATAAAAAACAGCCATCAGCTCTGTTTGAACTACAGGCCTATGTTATTAAGTGATTAATAAATACCACTAGGTTCTTCCATAGTGAAACTAATTATGCGCATGTAGTTGATCCTCAGTCTGCATGGGTATCCTCCGCGATGTGATTGCACGCGTCCTGAGGATTATCAAGGCCTTTTTAAATGCCAACATGCTTTGTGGCTAATCTGATTCACAACGAACATATCAGCCAAATAAATTGTACTTGCAGAAATGGAAATTTACAACTGGTATGCAAGGTATTATCATACTGACAAAAGTGAAATATTTGCCATGGTATATTTTGCAAACTAAAGATTTGTGATTTCGTATCAGCCATAGTCTCAAACTAAAATTCTGAGTAAACATTTTCTGAATTAATTATGGAGCAATAGTTTAAATGCCATTTTAAATTTGGGAATAATCTATTATGTGTAGGTACTGTGTATCAAGCACAAAAATATACAGTAGGCCTAACAAACCGTTTGAACATTTTTTAAAACGTAATTTTTAACAATCCGGTGGGTTGAATGAGAGCTTGTATACTTCTTTAGAGCTGAACTAAGGAAGGTTATACGGCACACTGAATGGAATGCATGGTCCAATGTTTTTCTCCGCTTAGATCCATGATGGTGGCTAGAGTGCCGGCGGTCCAAAGAAAGTCGAGGAGGTGGATTCGTATTCAGCAGGACATGTGGCGGGTGGGGAAGAGAGGAGAGTGGACGGGATAGAGGTGGACAGCTCGGACACAATGTCTAATGGCAATTCAAGCTGAGAAAACAGAAAAACCGAGAAACAACATAAACCTGGGGGCGTGGAAAAATATGTGGCTATGGTGAGAGGTTGGATTCCCAACCGTATCTAATTCAATTTCACAAACTGTAAGAAAACACGCGGACTCAAGACGCTCAATGTAGTAGCTGCTCTAGTTGAGTCGGAATGAGAAGTCCACCAATTTCTTCGCGCGTCCTCTCTGAGACTCTAAGCAAAAGCATTTCCAGCTTCATTTAGTCTCTTTTATTAAATTATTTCGCCAGTTTAGTCTATATTAGCCAGAAGTGTCCTGCCACACTGGCAGTCCTGACCTGGTTCGCTCTGTTAAAAACATTAGTGCAACATTCCGGGAGAACTTGGAGTAGCATAGACAGCACTCACTTCTCTAAATAAACATTAGTCTTAAAAAGTTTGGCCTCCCGACCTCAGCCTGATCGCATTTCACACTGGATAGTAAACCTACATTTTATCGCAAGGGCTCCCTATTCTTTCCAAAAACAGATGGCATTGGCCTACAATTTTTTAATAAGGTTTCGTTTCATTTTCTCCAAAAATATGATCCCAACCCTATTTTGATTTATTTAAATAGTGCAGAAATTATATACCAACCTTTACAGCCAATTCAGAATGAGATTTCCTTTTAATAGGCCTGGCTAAAATGGAAAGTGTTCACATTTTTACCTGTAAGCCTATCGCCACACATCTCTACTGAGTTGTAACAAAATATAGGCCTATAGTTAAATTTTTTTTATTTTTATAAAATAATTATAATAATGTTTTGGGTTATGTTTACACATAATGAATCATTATAGACTCCAAAACCCGTGGTTCCTCTATTGGTAGAATGCCGTTTATTCAGACCATGACAATGTCCGGCTAAACGTTAAAGAATGTATCGGCAGTTATTCTAATATTAAAAACTATTTAAAGAACTTCAAATAATCTCAAAAATAATATGTAGCCTATCATAAATACATCGTCAAACTATGGGCACATATTTCATGGAATTCTCTGTCAAAGTCAAACATAACAACATAAGTGAAGTCTGCTGCTCTGACAGCAACTGCAAGAAACCTATTTTTCTTTTGCCTATATGGTGTATTCACTTGGCTATTAATTTCAATTAACTCTACTGGGAAGAATGGCACCCATCCTAAACCAGCATGCATTTTGGGGATAAATAACGAGCAGTTTAGACTTTACACTTATAAAAGCGCCTATATGGGCGATCACCTATATGTCGTGTTGGCCTAGAACAACTGAAAGATATAGGCCAGATGGTGTAATATTTCAGTCATTAATTCCCGCTTGTGTTCTTTGTGTGTGGGATGCCGCTGCTTCAGCAGGTGTTCGCAAGTGTGTCACTATGCTTCCAAGTCGATGGGGGCGAGTTCTTCCAAAGTTAATATTTTGTTTCCAGAGATGAGGGGAGTTCACTGTCCTTGCTTTATTTACACATTTTAAATTAATTAAGCAGAGATTCCTCAGTCCGCTGCAAAAACACGCAAGGAGATTTGAAGAAGCGAAGGGAGGATGTGATTTATTGTAGTGTCACAGGTCCATGTCTCCCCTTTCCTATGTGGCGCCTGGATCCAAGCAGGATATGGGCGCATATACTAGGCCTAACTGACAACTGAGTACACGCACATTCACTGACGCATTGAAAATGTACGTGGTGAAAAGAGTATGTAGGCCATAGGCCTTTTTTAAGGGTATTTTTTTAAAGTAGATTCAATACAACGGGGTAGCCAAATTAAAAGGTTTGACCCAAACTGTTGAAATATGTGCCTGTTAAAAACATAACCTTTTTTGTTTGTTTGTTTGTGTGTTTTTTTTTGTTGTTGATAATATTGGCCTCTACATTTGATTTAGGATTAATGAAGAAATGACAAATGTGTTTCAATAAAACCCCTAATTAAAAATTCGTTAGTGTATAGCAACTCATTGATTGGTGATATAGGCTTTGGTCTGTTTAACATATCGGTGAAAATACGGGGTTTAACCAAAACGATTTCACGTAATCCATGGCTGTCTCGAGCCAGGTTGATGGGACCATGCATAATTCAT
Organism: Galaxias brevipinnis; assembly: GCA_036023535.2. Taxonomy (NCBI): domain Eukaryota; kingdom Metazoa; phylum Chordata; class Actinopteri; order Galaxiiformes; family Galaxiidae; genus Galaxias; species Galaxias brevipinnis. The sequence continues at coordinate 10,470 of JAVQIZ010242466.1, read as the reverse complement.
AATTTACAAGAGGTTGAGGAGGAGGACGTCCAGACCGAAATAAGCCTATGTCCTATAGGGCAAAAAAATAAAAATAATTAAACGACTGTTTTGTCACTAAATGAAACATTTAAACTGTTGACCATTTTTGCAGAATCGAAATTAAAAATAATTTAAAATGAATATGATTATGATTAAGCAAACATGGCCCTAGATAACAATGTATCTTAATTATTAAATTAATCCGCCGACATTTTAGAAATATAAAGATTGTGATAGTATGTGTGTGTGTGTGTGTGTGTGTGTGTGTGAAAGAGAGGCAGAGTGATATGAAACGAGTGAGTGAAACATTTAACTAGGCCATTTACTTTGCAGAAGTAATTGTATGTATGCCAATAAGTCCAATTATCTGTAAAATATTTTGATATTAGGCTACTCTATGTGTTGAATGTATTTCTATTTAATTTGTTTGCAAAGCTGCTGGGCGGGATGTTTTGTAGATAATTGAACACCTGAATCGATATATTTCGTTAGGGAGTTATTTTAAACGTATTAAAACAACATTTGCAATTATCTTACACTGTACATTATTATTATATTCTTTAAATTATGTAAAATAATATTAACGCAAACAAAATTTCCTCTGTGTCTTCAGTTCCAAATGAGTCCGCTATGCCTATAATCAATCGATTAACAGAAAAAAGTTCCGCGAATAATAGGTGGAAAGTGGACCCACGGATCCAACTCTCCCACCCTTTGCGCATTTATAATCAACTGTCAAAACACCCCCATCATTCAGGATGGGCACTCGTGGAGAATAAAAGGCGCTTCACACGTTCTTCTTCTTCTTCTGCTTTTGAACATCGGTCAAACATTTACAAAATAGGCTTGTAAGTAGGTTTTCTATAACCTATGACGATTCTATTTGTCTTCATGAGACAGCACACAAATGATTTGAAAGCAGACAAACGCCTTTTGAGAGGGTTGCATTTCAGGGATAGATAGGCTATAGTCTTGATGTGTGGCTTGTCTTACAGGGGACCCCTCACTGGGATGCATTCAGGCACACACGGGCTCCTTAGTGACAACATCAACAAATGGGCGAAACTCCGCTTTACCGTGCTCCGGTTCCTGGTGAAAAATGCTGCTACAAATTAGCAACGAACCCCCAAGAGACAGTGGGTAACCAAGTAGAACGTTCACATTCAATTAGGCTACTATGCCTTCAAACCCATGGTGTCCCTATTCATAGGACATTTGAAAGAAGCTCCTTACCAGAAAATAGCCTATGTTACTCGCTAGCCACACGAGAGTTTTACGCAGTCCATTGTGCCCACTGTGGCATGTCATTTATCTTCCAGGCTGTATGAGTCTGAAAGGCAAATTTGCGCATTATTTACATCTATTTTGTCATTTGTTTTTAAAGTGTAATTGTTTTACAAATAACTTCTGAATATTTTTATCTTTATACAGTGGGCTAGTCTTTGTCCTGCGCAAGAGTAAATAGTAACTGCATGTAAATGTGCATAATTATGACAGTGGGCTATTATTACTATTATTAATATTCACATACAGCCTGTTATAAGCCGCTCAAATCAAGTTAACAAAAAGTAGTTTTTCCAAATTCACAAACATTTATTATCTTCTCATTACAATAGAAATGACCTATGGACATGTAGGTGTTCTGTCTATACACTTAACATACTTTCACAGATTAAATTCAGTGAAATAGATAAAAAACTTAAGCACAACAATTAAACATGGCGCGAGAGGTAATGGGCTTTACATCAAAACCACATTGGCTACGTATTCCACTTACAACATGAATTAATAAATCACAAATTCACCACGACACCGCAGGTGGGAGATTAAAAGGATTGAAAAAAGTTACTTTATAATAACCCCTAACCCCATTTTCTCCATGTGCTTTTACATAAAAACCTGAGTTTACGGTCTCGGTAGCCTATTAACAGTGCTTTAGGGCTAGCTCACAACGCACACTAATATATAAAAACATATAAATCATGATAAAAATCTCAGTTATATTTGAGAAAAGAAGATATGCTATGTGACTTTAATTTATGTTGAAATAGCATGTTATTTGACCCAAGTGACCGAGGGTCATTAGTCAATATTACTCAGGCCACAAAACTTCATTTTCTAATTGCTCTCACAGAAGCATTTTTTACACATATTTACAATTAACCTACAAGCCATAAATATACCTATTCTTCATTTCTCACAGATTTGGGCCTAGGCCTATATGCAAAGTAAACGGAAGAGAGCCATTTCTATTCACAAAGAATGTTTCGCCTACCTTCAGCTCACATATGACAGAACCACAATGGATAAAGGGGATACGAAATTTGCTGTTAGGGACTTTGCTTGACCCAGTTTTTTTAAAAATGACAACTGTTAATATTAGCATTTTTGCTGGAGAAAGTCTGAGTCTGTGATCCATGTTGTATGGTTTCCTGGGAGAGATTTAAGTGGTTCGACGCAGACGCGAGTCCTGGAGTCAACATTGCCAAGATCTGAGCCTGGTTGCCCGGCTGCGTGCTGTACGTTGACGCAGCAGAGTTAGCTGCACCGATAATATTGTCAATGGAAAATGAAGGCCGATTTGGGGTGTTAATGTCCGTCTTAATAGGTGCCAGGCCCGGTAATGTTGGGCTAAGCTGAGGATAAAATGGCTTTCGTAAATCAGCTCCCAAAAGAGAGGGCAGAGGATGCGGCGTGGGGAATATCGAGGCCGGCGATGGGAGCGTACAGGGTGTATTTTGGAACGGGAACACGCCACCTGGGTGGTGTGAATGATAAGGATTATGAGCATGGAAATTTTGCAGCTGGAGACCATAGTTGTACCCATAAGGACTATATCCAAGTCCGGGCAGAAATCCCCCGGCGTCCCTGAGAATCTCATTTGTTTGGTGTCTTTTGAAACGCTTCCTCCTGCGTAAAAAACTCCCGTTGTCGAACATGTCGGCAGATTCCGGGTCGAGGGTCCAGTAATTACCTTTTCCGGGGTTGCCAGGTTCACGTGGTATTTTGACAAAACAGTCGTTTAATGAAAGATTGTGACGAATTGAGTTTTGCCAGGCAGGGAATTTCTCCCGATAGTAGGGAAACCTGTTGCTGATGAATTCGCAGATCTCACTGAGAGTAAGACGTTTCTTGGGACTCTGTAGGATAGACATAGTTATGAGGGCTATGTAAGAGTATGGAGGCTTCACCAGTGCATTTTTGCTTGACTTGTCTCCTATCAAGGTTCCCGAATCCGCTGCAACTCCTATTTTTTCAGACGGACAATCGGAGCTGCTGAGTCCGGGAGATGAAACCGTTTCACTCGCATTCTGAGACAAATTATCATCCGAGTCATTGTCCAAATGGTAATCATGATGCATATATTTTCCATCATTTCCAACGGAGATGTCTCCTCCAACGACATCGATATCCACATCTTCGGACATTGCAGAGCTGTCTGACATATCCGTCCCCAAAGTCATCCTTAGAGAGACAGATTATCTCCCCGTTCTCAGGTCCCACGCCTGGTGGTTACTCAGTAAGTTAGTGGAACACGCTGGCACTCCCCCGAAGACCACTTTCTAATCTACACTAATACATAAAAACATGGCTAAATATGTATTTAAAAAGTGCTGGACACTAATTGACATATATAACAACTCCAAGGATGCTCGCATGGAAGCAGTGGAGTCTAGCTGATAGACAAAGTGTTCAGGTTGTAGGTGCCGCTAGCACGAGTGACAGTCATTCATTAAAAAAAATTCTCTCTTCTTAATGATAACTTGTTTTTGTGTTTGGCCTACCTGGCTTCGTCGTTCGGATGCATTTATTTTCCGGGTTACGCGTTTATGTGTACATATCCAACTATGTTTTAAGCACGAGTACAGAGTGGGTATCCAGCTAGGACGGCGCATTATCCTCCTTCATAGGTCCTGAAACCTATTTATGCAGCTTAGGTATCACGTGGTTATAGTGTCACCGTTACCAGGAACTGAAAATTAAGGCAAGGGAATGCAAGGTGTATAAAGGACATATCCCGATAGGCATTGCCAAAGGTATTCTGTAAGTGATAGCTTTTTGGTTTTAATAATGTGGTTATATATGGCCAGTGTTTGAGAAACCAAAACAATTGCCTTTTAATGGTTTTCTCACAAAACCTACATTTCAAGTAAATGTATTTTCAACGTGCTTTTCTGAAAGTTAAAAGCCCTTTTAAAACCTGATCAGAAATACGACCGATGTCACAAAAACAGAAAGAAGTTTGTAAAGGAAGATATTTTTATTATTGATGGAAATGTAATAAATAAATTAATTTGTTTTAGTGTAACCAACTAATAAAAATAAAGCTATTATAAAGTCACGCAAAAATAACTTGAATATTAATAATGGCCATCATAAAGTGTCTTATTAATGTAATGTACGGCTTCCCAGTATTATTTATTTTAATGTTGAAAATTATAATATTAGCCAATTAGTCGGTTTATCAGCCCAGTAGGCCAGATTGAAATAATACAAATTAAATTGTAATTATTGGCTGGCTGGTTTGTAACCCATAGCGTTAGTTATCCAACAGAATAATCATTCATTGGGCATATATTAGACCTGTAGGGCCTACGATCAGCGGAAGATTGCACAAGCAAATGGTTAGTGTATGCCTACAAAATACACAATAGCCAGTCAAACAAATAATAAAGGTTTAGCTTAGTTTAACCAATATAATAAATAAATAATGGCTCAAAACACGTTGGCTTATTTGATTATTCCTAAAGTGTTTAATTGATTTTAGATAATTAAAGTGAGCCAATCATAATTAATATATAACAATTATAATTCTGAAAACAGCAAAGAAAGACATAATCTGTCTGTCTGTCTCAAACGGATAGGCCATGTCTTTCTTTTCTTTTCTTTTTTATCCAATTGAAGTTCGTAAAAAACAAGGCTGCATTTAGCGAAATGTAATTCCTCCGGAATCGCGGCTAATAAATTGGTTTGTGTTTTGTGTGTAGTGGTTGTGCCAATCATTATTCAGTTCCTAAATAATTTGAATTGGATAAAAACAAACAAATCATCGTTAAAACGTTGCAATACGTCTTGCGATTATGTGCATGCAGGCATTCTCGTGCTATGAAACATCCATCCATCCATCAATTAGCTATACCGCTTATCCTTTGCAGACAATATACATTGACAGCTATTTTCTTTGCCTATAATAGACTAATTGTCAAACAACAAAACATGCATGTTAAAAGTGCATTTTGAATAACACTCTGTTATAGTGATGGGGGGTATTCAAATTTCAAACCCATATTTGGGTGACGATTTCAACTAGATGTCTCTCATGGAAGCGGGGAAAAATAACTCTTAACCCGTGAAGCTAAAGTATCTTTACAGGTTGACCTCAATACCCGCGGCTAGAAGACTGAATATAGTGCGTTAGACGGGTCTTCTCCCAATCTTTACATTATAGCACCTGAATTGTTGTAGGCAACAACAACGACATAGTGCGCTTCAAAGGTGCTTGAGAAAATGTATTCTGTCTTGAAAATCGAACATACTCAAAATAGCCCTATGCATAAAATGAGGCAAGTTCATCTGCAGTTTAAAAATAATCAAATAATGTGAAGTTTTATGGGTTAGCCAACCCTTAAAAAATATTTTTTTATACGTTACATATATAACTAAGAAATGTTATCTTATGAGATCTGATTAGAGAAATGTATCCAATTTTATCAGGATGTAGGCACCAGATTGATTAATCCATGGCAGTTTATTTTTAACACCCAAGAGATATTATAAAAGATTTGGCGCCCTCTGCTGTTACACCAGGTAAGGTGCACATATGGGTTCTAAAACATTTCACGGGTCATTTTCAGCTACATTTGCTTTATTTAGGAGTAAGATTATGCTTTTAAAAAAACATTTCAAATATTAGAGTATTCAGCTAATGGCTGGACTGGTAAGACTTGAGGGTGAGCAGGGTATCAATCAATACCTTGCAATAAATATGAGACAGGCCTGTATTTTCTTTTCTGGAACGTTCTTTGTTACAGTAGAACGACAATAGCTATCCATAATAATTTGATGTGTTAATGTAAAACTAATAATTATAATGAAATCATACTGGTTCTTTATAGAACTTACATTTACATGGACGATTCTAGAGAAATGGTTCAAATTCAATGTTGAAGAAAAGCCCCAACAAGGTTTTAGTTTTGAATAAATTTCACAATACATATGTTACACCATTTCTAAGGCACACCTATCTACTACAATTACAGTCCAATTTTATAGGTATAGTTTATTTTCTGTAATTCCTTTCTTGTCCCCAAATATGTCGGAAACATCGCCTAGTTGAAAATGTGCAATGATGCATTTCACCTATTAACATGTTTGTATTTCATGTGAAATAGATTTCACTTTTTTGTTTTGTTTTGTTTGAACATTAAGTTATTTAGGATGATTTTTTAAATAAATTGTACAAAATGCATTGTATTGACTTCATAATTACAGATTAATGATATTACGCATGCATAATCAATCGTTATCATTTTTGTGCATTTTTGTGAGATCTTTTGTGAAGAAATGGTGTTCAGACACTGGTAGCCTATCATTTGTTTCAGTGGTGACTGATTCGGTATTGACACATTTAAGATAATCTAATCAGAGAACTAAATTGCTGGCATGCACATGGCTAGCAAATAGAAAATCATCATATGTTATTATTTTAAACAAAACTGGAGCAATTTTGTGTTTGGTAATGACGATTTTAAAAACCACACTGATTTCCAGATTTTAGAGGACATTTACTTCTAAACAATGAAACGAAACACTTCAGTATGCTAGCCTAAACAAAAAGGTTACAGTCTCACATCCTGGTTAAAATTGTCGGGGTGTTGCTGAAATCAGGCTAGGTGTGCAGACAATTGTATTTCGGTAGTGATAGGAAATTGGGGACATCATTTTCACAATTTGTTTTTTCATATAATAGATCTGAATCTTTCAATAGCCATTTAGAAGAAAATAACACATTTTATTATTTAAACAATGTAAATAAATTGACACATTTGTTTTACTGTAATTGTCAATAACTGAAATTTAGGGGTTTGGGTTTGGTGGGGACAGCCAAGTAACATATAAACCTTGATCTTATAAATGTCTAATTGCATATATCACAATGAAAGTATTATTCCTAAATAGACCATATCATTATCAGGATTAGACATATAAGTTTATTCATAAAGTAAATTATTAGAAAAAAAACTTATTTTAGGTGGGAATTGCAATTTGAACTACAATCGCCCATAAACATGTGCCTGTCTGCCATAACAGGCATAGATGTAATGTTTCCCGCATGTATGAATTTGTCTTCATATAAGTGGGGTCAAGTGCTTGCAGTTCCATTCCTTCATATATGCCACTTTGGTCATATAAAGGTCAACTTATTTTGAGTTGGTCTGCAACTGAAATTAACGTAAAAAAACGTCTGAAAATGTCTCTCATTTGGAGAAAAACAATACAGAGGAATTCATTAACTTTCAACTTTGAAAGTCAGTTTCTAAAATTTAGAATGACATCTGTATAAAAACTGACAATTATAAATTCAAAGGAATTCAGGTATTTGTGTATTTTAAATATGCATACGCATACAATGTGAAACCGTTAGTTCCGTAACCGTTTACGTTTTAGTGTGTAGAATACAGTATCTAGATAGATCCATAAGGACAATATTTTTTCCCCATATGTATTTACCCAAAAACATTGTTAGAAAACGTGTAAACTGCAAATTTGCCAAAATGACAGGGCATGACAGCGAAAGAATGTAAACTCTAAAACATAGAAGTCGCCCAATATTTTATTATAAAATAAAAATAATAATAGGCACCTGAGTATAGGCTCGACCTATAAAGCAATTTATACACGGTGACCTTTCTGAAAGATCTGTATAGCGTAAAAATTAACGACAGACTCTATATGAAGCTGTGGCACTTTGATTACATATTAATATTTATGTATTTGTTATTTGTTTGTAATGCGTTATACAATAATTTATTCATAGAAGTTACAATATTTTTACAAACAAATGTATCCAATCATTGATCAATGCCTTAATTTCTAAGGCTCTTCAAATTGTGCTTTTTGTAACTTGAAGCCTGCATGCTTTTGCATTTGATCACTATTTCAGTAAATTACATTTTTGTAACACTTTATTATTCAAGTTATATGGATGTATTGATTAGATGGGAAAATTCTTGATAAGGGATAATATAACACGTTTATATTCTAACAATGATCACTTATAGCCTTGGCAATAAAGAGTCACAGACAGTGTTTAATATATAAAAATATTTATTGAACATGCCAACAATCCCTGTTCACGTGATTGCTTCTATTAAAATACATCGAGAAACAAACTTTTAACATTTCACACACTATCTAGGACTACATCTTTACATGTTATGACAAAAAGTTAAACGCGGACAACACTAAATAATACCAAGAATGGAATGTTGTTTTAATTACGGTGAATGGCTTCATAACTTGAGGCTCTATTGTTGTCTGTCTCTTTCATTGATCACATATACCTTTCTAATCCTGATGCAAAGTTGGCTTGTCTCATGTAAGAATTATTATAGGAGTTAATTGGGCTTGAAAGGCCCAAAAGTTGATCCGTATGTTCAGCACAGGACCCCGAGCGCATAGACGGGAGAGAAAGTCGGTTTCCAGTGCAGTACACCTGAGAGTTCCCTGGAGAGAAGCTGGACTGCGTCATAGGGGGCAGATGTGGTGGGGAGGCCGAGGTGGAGTAAGGATAGCCCGGCGTTAGGTTTGAAGAGAGGGAGCCGTTATTTCTGCTCAAAACATTTGTAGAGGGGTTTATAGTCTGTGTCTGGAAACATGCAGACGGGTCGGTTCCAGTGACTGAGCAGTTATTAGATATGGATCCTAAATCGCCGGCCATTAGAGTCTGTGGATGAAGTTCTCCTCCTGGGCCTTGCATTACCGTCTGCTGACTAATAATGTTGTCGATGCTGAACATACGAGGTTGTCCTTGGCCAACTGAGGTCTGGTAATGGTGTAACATAGCGGGATGTGGTGATGTCCCGATTTGAGTGCCGTAGTTTGAGCCTATCGCAGGATACAGCGTGTTGGGGTATGTGGGCCTGCCCATAGGGGTTGGTGTAAAAGCACTGGAACTCTGCATGTACCCAGGATATGTGCTAACATCTGTGCGCTTGAACCTTTTCCTTCTTCTCAGAAAACTCCCGTTATCAAACATGTCCTCAGCTGCAGGGTCCAGTGTCCAGTAGTTGCCCTTTCCGGGCCTACCAGGCTCCCGGGGGATCTTGACAAAACAATCGTTAAGGGTGAGGTTGTGACGGATGGAGTTTTGCCACTTCTTTGAGTTTTCGCGATAAAACGGAAAACGTTCCATGATGAATTTGTAAATGCCTCCAAGGGTCAATTTTCTCTCGGTTGAATTTGCAATGGACATTGCAATAAGAGCTATGTAACTGTATGGCGGTTTTCCTCGCTGAACTGGCCTCTTTCGCCGGCGACTGCCCGTTTGCAGGTGTTCCTCAGTTTGACCCAATGCAGCTCCTTCCTCCCGGTCCACGTTGGGGCTACTTCCCCGAGGCTCAGACTTGATCAAAACGTTGTCTTTATTCCGGGCCTGCGGCATCAGAGGTGTCGGAGGTAGAGGCGAGTCCAAATTCACATTTGGTGACATGACAAGCGGACTGTTTGTCTCGGCAGGCGAATGCTGCGACTCAGCAGTCATGTTGCACATGCCAGAGAAGTAAGAATAATTAGCAAGATTCATAAAATATTTGTGTTGATTCTGCTAAAAATATTTTTAACTGTCCCCTAAAAAAGTATTTCAGACCCTACTAAAATGTAAAGTGATAGTCTATTTGTTTCGCATAAGGCAAAGACACGTTAATCAACCTAGGTCAACTGGTCCCTCTTTGGCGTCCTGTCATCACTTGAGTACTACTCACCTCAGGTGAGAGTGGAGTTGACAGTTTTATGAAGGAGGACAGAGTGACGACACAGGTTAACCAATGAGAAGAGCAAGAGGCATGCAGCCCCGATGATGGATATTATATCATGTGCAAAACACCCATGCCTCCCAAATGTCCTTATTATTGCGTTTACTCTATACTTTATGGCCTTAAAGCTACTTAACCTATTACCTAGTAATAGAATATACGGATATATTATTCCAAAGTTTTGAATTATACTGTGGGTCTACATTCTAGAGACTTTGCTGCTCCCACTAACATTGTTTTGAGGATCAAAAGTGGTCAGCACTACGGAGAACAAGCCTCATCAGATGGAAGTTTAATAATTGTGCATTCTTTTAATTGAGCAAAATAAATTATTACATGTCTCTGTGATGGCTTTCATTGCAGGGGGGGGGGGGGGGGGGGGGGGGGGGGGGGGGGGGGGGGGGGGGGGGGGGGG
>JAVQIZ010242455.1:0-10621 GCA_036023535.2 Galaxias brevipinnis | reverse complement strand
CCCCCCCCCCCCCCCCCCCCCCCCCCCCCCCCCCCCCCCCCCCCCCCCCCCCGGGGGCTGGGCAGGTGCCTGAAGTGCGTCGCCCCAAGAGCGGCCGGCGAAATAAAGCCCCGGTTCAGTGGACACAGGTGGCGAAGTGAACCCGTCCCCCCCGCCCGTCCTCCTCCTCATTCGACTGTCCTCCAATGCCATGCGAGTGTCTCTCTTCACCCGTTCCTGAAAAGTTGGAAATCCGCTTTTTGACCTTTTCCTGGGGCGTCGATCGGCTCCGCTCATCGCGCGGCACTCCAACCTGCCTCCCCGGGGGGGGAAATGCAATCGCGCAACCCTTTCAATCCCCTCCCGAACTCCTCCGCTTACATTTGCATTGGCTCTGAATTGTGTCTAAAGCGTGGGTGGCTAACCCTTAAGACGCCAGTGCGGCCGTCTGCTCTGGTCCTTAGCACGCTTAACGTCTCAGGAAAGCACATGGGCCTCAGCTGGGCCCCGTCTCCAGCAGGGACCGCCGAGGCCATGGGGGGTGTGGGGGGGGGGGCAGCGTTTGGGTTTCCGTGCGGAAAGGGGGAGGGGATGAGGGAGGGAGAGTAAAGCTAGAGACGTCGATTAGTATTCGGCCGGGTGGCGCTTCATGTCGTGCAGGGTCCATCCCTCCCGAGTGGACGGGGGCTCTGGGCCCAGTGGGCAGATGAAGGTAATTGCTAATAGAGGCTTACCTGGCTACCAGCTGAGGCCGGAGTCTCTTTGAGTAGGGAAGGAGCTCAGTCAGGGCACACACAGCCCTCCCTCCACGCACGCACGCACGCACGCACACACACACACAGGCGTCTCTCAAGGCCATATTTTTCCCTCTGGTGATCCCCGAGACGATTGAAAATCTCAACAGAAGCCATCTGCATAATATTGCATTTATCATTGAACAAAAATCTTTTCAGTCAGAGGTTATTTACACCTTTGCTTATCAGTGACACATTGAGGTGAGGTTGTGGGGGAAGTGGAATTGTTGATGAATTCTGTAAATTTATGTTCCTTGCTTTAAACCTTTTCATAGATGTCATCATAGTATGAATCACGTCGTCTAGTTAGCATTGGAGTTAAACATGACTGTTAACTCCTGTACTGAGCTGTAACAGGACTTGGAACATCTGCTCTTCTGAAAGTCATTTAAACTTCAGGACAGCCTTATACTTGACACTTAGATACTTATGTATTCAGTGTTATGATAAAAACAACCTATGTCGAGAGAGAGAGATGTGCACATGTTTTTCTGCTGAATAGAAATACCTTGTAATTCCTTTTGGGCATAACCTTTTCTTGATTATATATGTTCTTTGTGTAAGTGCGTGTGCTTAACTTCGACAAGATTAGAAAATCCACATTTGTTTGTTTCTGATTAGAGATCAGAGAACTTGGATAATTTACTGTCAGAATATTTTAACAGGGCAGTTGATTTTAGTTATTAATATTTCTCGATAAACAGTGGCTTCTATTCATGGTGGAGTTGAGTTAGGGCACTTTCACGCCTGATATGTTAGGGTCAGACCAGACGGACCGAGGTCTGTTACATAGATTAGTTAGCTAGGCGTAAACATGCTTTCAAACTCTGGTGCAGTCCTTACCAACGGATATAAAAAGCTATAAAAAGCAGGCCTTTGTTCATTCCCAAGTGAAGGTGTGGGTAGTTTAAGGTTTGAACTAAGTGAGGCAAACCTAAACTGTCGCTGCGGGTCTTATGAATCAAATCGTATTTATATATACATATATATATATATGGGCTTTTAAACTCTTGGCCACAAAATCTAAGCGGTCAGTGTCTAATGAGGCTGCTGAGAGGGCTCACTGAGGTTTGCTTTAGAGCGTGCCTCCTTGTTTCATAGCGCCTCACAGCCTCAGTCCAATGTGAAGAAAAGCTGTCTGCACACAGTCATGCAAGGGCGATCCTACTCTCTTTGCTTTCTTGAGAGAACAGGGAAAGTATTAAACCCAAGTTCCAGATTATACAGTTATTGATTGCAACTTATTTTTTTTCTTATTTTTGTTAATGGATGTTCGACCACGTGTCATGTATTTACAATATGTGATCCGCTTCATGCTTGGCAGTGTGAACGAAAACGTTTGAAGGAAAACAAAGCAATTGTCTCTCTTGATTAGGGATTAAATCTATCAAACTTCAATGTGGGTAAAACAGCTTACTCCGAAAATCAGCCAGTAGAGGGCAGCAAAAGCCTGGCAAAAAAATCCAGACATAGGAGCAAAATGTTGAAAACTCTACTCAGAAACAAAAAACATACAGACTACTAAACTGAATCCATACAATGAATAATGGTCAAGTTACACTATGCCGTGTCAATGCTGGATCAACTTAAATGGGCATATACTCTCCAGGTCCTCACACCAGCGTGACCAGGGTGTCCATCCCAAAACCGTGGCTCACAGTCACTCTCCATGACGGATCAACTGAACCAGGGGGCCCATCTTTTCACACAATGACCGAAACGGCCTTTGTGTGTCAACCACTCCAAGAGGAAGCAGAAGAGCTGGTTTGTGTGCTTTGCCTGTGTGAGTGTGTGTGTGTGTGTGTGTGTGTGTGTGTGTGTGTGAGAAGGAGTGAAGGCGAGAGTGAGCATGTGGTGGTGGCGTTTGCCCTCAGGCCGTCAACGCCTTGACAAAGACCAAACCCAAGCTGTCCTCCTTCACTTAAAATATGGCTGCTGTCCCCCAAAGGTCAGCGCGGGTCAGCCTTTCCGGCCTACCAGTAATATGGAGGGTGATAGGCGAACAAAAAGTCAGTCAACAAAGCTGCAAAAGCACACAAAAGGCCCACACGGAATGCTTTTCCAAGAACACAAAAGCGCCGGGCGAACGGTGTCGCAGAGAGAGCTGCTGGGCTTTAATTAAGCGTTTCCCCAGGTGAACAATAAACAGGATATTGCCAGGTATTCTTCCGTTGTTCTCGACCCGGCTTTGGCGCAAAGGGGGGAGGGGGGCCAGGCCTGACAAAAGGGAAAAACAACCAGCAACATATCAAATGAACATCTCCAGGGGGGCCCCTGCAGTGAGGACAGGTGTGCCCACGGCGGGAGATGAAAGCCGAGGCCTTATCAGGGGGTGGATGTGCATATAGGACCTCGGTGACTCATTGTGACTCAGGCCGAAAGGACGCACGACGCTAGTGCGGAGGCAGAAAAAAAAATAAATAAATAAATAAGCAAACCAGCGAGATAAGGCTTAAAGGGTCGGGCAGGCGGCGTGTGACACGCAGGGCCGGGCCGTGGTCATCGGGGTCTGGCGGCGACGCTTTGACGAGCGGTGGCCCCGTGCCTCGTCATCCTCCAGACTCTGCCCTGGGACGTCTGAGCTAATATTGGTTCCTAGGAGGAAGAGCAAAAAAAGTTCAGGCAGCGTTCCACCCTTCCCTGACTTTGGTGTGTCTAGCTAACAAGATTGGGTTTTTAGCTAATACATTATACAGTTTAATCAATACCCTGGATTTAATTGAATCCTTACCCGCGGTGGCTGTAATCGTAAACACCTAAAGATAAACATCACGTGCAGAGATATCTATATTTAAAATGTATTTTATGCTCTGATGAGGTTTTGGGGGGACCCCCCCCTCCCCCTCATTTCTCTCCCGGGATGAGGTTAATCCCTCCAGGCAACGCGTGATCAAATCTGACATCTGGCGTATGTTTCAGTGCCGCTGTCCCTCTGTGTTTGTCTGTCCCGTCAGACTGACTGTCTGCCTGCCCCTGAGCCCACCTGTCTCCCCAAAGTGTAAGAGCAGTCTGAGACGAGAAGGGACTGTTGGGCGAAACGGTGACAAACTCAAATACGCCGTGGATTTGGGGAAGTCGGATGCAGCAACGGAAAAAAAACGAAATAAATAAATAAACGGGATGAAACTCCCAAAGTGATTCAGCGGTGATCTGGGATGACAGGACGATGGGAGACAGTGCGCCAACGGCCGGAGAAGTTAGTTAGCTTTTCTCTCGGCCCATCTCTTATAACGGCCTCTCCCCAAAAAGAAACATCGCTGGGAAAACTCCATGACTAAAAAAGGTCTTACAACTCAACTGGGTCCTTGAAATGAATGGGCAGCGTCCTGCCACGCGGACTGAACGGTGTGGGGTTCTAACCAGGGGTTAGTCCGAGCACATTTCCCATTCCCCTCCCCTGTGGTGGCGTTGTCATGTGCTCAATGGGGAAGTGGCAAAGATTGGGACTGAGCGGACAAAACGTCTCCCTCGACCAACTGGGACGAATGTTGAAACGGGAATGACGAAACGGGAATGATGAAACGCACTGAAAACAACGTTGTTATTGTCCTATCTCGGCCGGGGTGTTGTTCACGCAGCTTCGTGTGGCGCCCGCACCCCTCTCCGACAAGAAGAGTTGGCAAAACTCTCATGCCGCAAACCATAAATCATCGTCAATCACATGACTAATGACCAACTAGACTAACTTTCCTTTGTCAAGAGATACAAAAACACCTCTGGATTGCACAACTCCACAGGAACTGGTTTGCTGCAGACACAGCAGACATAGCCCTGTGCAAAGCAGATGTGAAATGCGATGGCAATATAGCACACTACTGTTATTTCCTATGATTACTAACAGAGCCCACAGAAAACTGCGCAGGTTCAAAGGTTCCACGGTGAACAGCAAGGTGGACTCTACTCTCACGGAGCCTCTGCGCTCTCGGGGAAAGAGTCGACGCGGTTCGTCACCTCTACAACCTCGACGTTTACGGATGACTTGATGATCTCCGACAAGTTTGAGCCTGCATCCTGCTAGTCGGGGCGCTCCATGCAAACAAACAATCTGTCACACTCCTATGCGTCAACGTTTGACAAAAGGCTTAGCCTTGAACCCGGGCCAGGGGAAGCGTGCGCTCTCCCTAATGCAGTCATTAGGCCTCCTTGATGACACCGGCAGAGACATCAAACGCGTGGCGCCCAGCAACTGAAGCGGTCCAAAGAGGCCGTCGCCGAGTTGGTGGGGCCGGCCCACAGAAATGTCAGCCGGGGTCTTCCATCAGTTAGGTCTGTCGCTGACATTAAACACAAGACTCCTGACCTTTTTATCTCTTTATGTGTGTCCTTGGCGCCTGGGGGCTTTTACCGCCGCGTAAGGTCACTCATTACACCACACTCGACTGCTGATCGGAGGCGGACATGGACATCTCTTGATCCTCGGCTTTACTCAGAGAGCGTGTCCGACCGTCGCCCGATGCTCGGAGGGTAAACAGATGAAATGAGATTACATTAATCCAAAGATTACAGACGGACGGACGGGCGGACATACTGCATTGATCCAAATCTTACGGCGGCTGAACAGACGGAGGGACGGATGGACGGACATGCAGACAAACGATGCCCTGTATTGATTCCAAGGGAAATAGCGGGGCATACACAAATGGACGCCGCACTTAAGTGCATCTTGCACTTATGACTTTCTGACCTTTACAGAGTTTCAGTGGTCAAGTCCCTAAATCCATAATGAGACTATGTGCCCTCCAAAGTGAAGAAGGAAAAAAAAAAAGATTTTGCAGCTTTTAGGTTTGTGTAGTGGGTAGCATGACGCATTAGGGTATGGGATTCTTATCTCTGCGCCAACAGGGTGCAAACACAGAGCCGCAATGCGATCGTTAAGGCTTTATCTGAGTCTAGATTAACATTTTAACGCAAAAAATAGTCCCTGCAATGTTGTTGTTTTGGCACCGTGGTTGGCTCTCAGAATCTACACAGTAAAGTGGGATGTTTTTGAAGATTATCAATGGTGACAACAAAGTTAAAGTGAGGATATGCAGTGAAATACTTTGGAGGCCTCCTTTGCGATACTGTAAAGGCGGGATAGAAATACATGAAGGCTGGCAATGCCTTTGGCTCCATAGGATAAACGAGGATAAACATACATTAGATGATTCCCCCAATGTATTGTTCACAATGTATCCGAATGACCTTAAAACAATGTGACACAAGCATTATGGGCTTTATGTTAATGTGGTTAATTTGTGTTAGTATTGTTCTTGAACGCTTATGCTAAATTTAGTTCAACTCTTCACATCCATCAAGGTCATGTAAAACAGCTTAAGTTCTGTTTGCAGAAAACCTGACAAGTTCAAACAATTTAATTTTTAATTATTGCTTACTTGTTTTTGTTGGAACTGACAAATGGCAAACTCTATTTTGTTCGTCCAATCTCACCTCCTTTTGCACACTGCCAGACTAAAAACAACCAAATATAAAAATAACTCGGTGCCAGAACAATGGAGGTTCCCTGCACTGTTGCTGCATACTATTCCTAGTTGATGTTCCAGAGAGAAGAAAAAAATACTTTTAATATTGTTGCTCGGCTACTATTGTAGAGATCTTGAAATACCTTCCGTATTCCAACTTCCTAAAGATACCCTCATTATCATTTGGCTTGGGAGATGGAGGCACACTCTCAATTGGATGCAGTCGGGTTCCATCCCCTGACACACTGTTTAAATTTAGCACACACCACTCATTAGAGGGAAAGACCACAGAGCCCAGGATGCACCAGTGTGCCATGGGTGTCCTTAAATTACTGTATGTGTCAGGAAAATCACACATTATCCCAGAGGGATAGAGGCGGCAGAAATAGAGAGAGAACGGTTGGCCACAGTGCCTCTGACGCTGTCTGTTGGAGATATACTGTAGGTGTAATGTAGGTGTAATGTACGTGGTGTACAGCTGCCCGTCACACAAACGCCTCGCTGAGCAGGACATTCAGGCCTTGATCTCCTACATACAGAAGCACGGGGACAATAGGAATATGTTCCTCAGATGGAGACATCCCACGTGGCAGAGTAAAAAGTGAAGCGCCGCAACTCGTTCAAGTGAATGGACAGAGAAACACACACCTCCAAAAGACACTTGCTAGGTATGAATTCAGATTCCCACACTCTCCCACACAACATATGCGCATGCGTACACACAAAACAGTTCTCAACACGCAGTACATTTTCCACAAACATGAACACTATTATTCTATAAGTGAAAAAGATTGATGACAGCTTTTCACAGAGGAACATGTCAATTGGCACGACACCTTTGACTAGCACATGTATTATGTTGCAGCGGAGTGGAATCAACAATGCACTATGCTGTTTTAATGGGCCATATATCTGCCAAACCTTTTTTCCCGAAGGGCACATCGAAGTCAAGTGTAGCAATGAGCTTCTAAATTAATGCGCATGCACAATAGGTTTCATGTCGCGAATGCATTAGTAATGTCAATTCTTGACACCTAGGACACCATAATCTATTTAAAACATGACGGGAACTTCAGGACTTGGAAACCTTTTGATGTTAACTTATTGTTCTCATGATATGAATTGGGGTTTGAGTACAGCAATATTGATCCAAAGTTGACAAAACATTGTTTAAAAGGGAAAATCAATCGTTTCAGACTGCATTACATTTTAATAACTTTGTTCGTGGTCCAAGCTGAAAATGCATATGTTCCGGTGAAATAACCCACAAACGTGCTTCTGGCAGTAGGGAAGCACTCTGCGATATGCGATTGCAAATGTATACCCCAGTCTGCTGTATCAATAGAATAACTCACTTAGCAAACAACTACATTAACCACTAAGCTCAGTAGAATTGGCACTGCATGTCCTCTCCTAGGTACTGTGACGAGTCAGATCAGTGAATCAGCCAAACAAGTTAATGGGCTACTGTCTGCCATTCATTACTTATAAAGTCATATTTTAAAAGGATTAAGCCATAGGGCAAGGCAAGATATATTTCCCCGGTTGCACAACGAACAACTTGCGGAATAAACTACTGGATGACTTCTTCGAAAACTGCTTAATACATATATATAAAGCCTACTTTAATATTCAATAATATTGGCAGCAAAATGTTAAGGTGTTTTTTTGTTTTTTTTTACCTCATGATATTAAAATAAATTTCTAACATGTAAAGTTATAAAGCATTATTTAGATTTCATTGAATGTTGTTCAATGTAGTCTTGTGGCATTAGTGTCTCATATTCAAATGGTTTCCGAGGGGAGGAGCTCGACATAACAACGCCATCCTACGGGAGCTTCCCCGTAGTTCGCCCAGAAAGCAGGCAAATTATAGAAAGAACTCCAATTTAGCTCGGGTTGCCAAGGCAAACGTGTTCACGTTCAACAGCGGCTCCCGTTTAATTGCTTACGGTCAAAGAAGAACCTGAAACTGTAAGGTCCTTGCGTTAAAACCCGGACTGAGACAAATTGATTAATTGGAGAATTACTCCCGACAAGGATGAATTGTTTAGTTGTGGGAGCATTTCAGTATCGATGGAATATAATTGGATGACATGAGACCATCTTATCATTCGATAAAATCGGTTTCAAGAGAGGACCAACGTTGCTTTATGAAGCAACTGGGAAGCCGTTAAACTAAGAGAAAGTGTCATTAAGGAGCCCATCTTTCGATGTGTGGGATCCCCGCACCTCCGTATGGACCCAGCAGCGAACTAGTTGGAATAGTCAGTCTTTCATTCTGAGTTTATCGGGTAAGCCATTAAGCCATAAAACTTCCAAATATTTTTGATGGGTCAATTTATTTGTTCTTATATGAGAGACTTTTATGAGAGACGGTCTATCGTTCGTGCTCTCGTAAGAAAAATAACCGTAGGCTATTCAGGTGTCCATGTAGGCATGTTCTGACAAGATGTAGAATGCAGTTCAGCATGTATAACATATGAATATGGATTGTTTTTAACCACGGTTTTCACAAACTATTTAAAGCTTTTTGATAAGATATAAGCGGCGCTTTGTTTATGTGTTATTTGCAAATCGTTATTATCTATGACTATGCAGCCTGTCGCTGCAACGTAAATCCATTTCAGTGACTGCAGCACGTGTGGGTATTTTTTATTAGTTCGACTGTTGATATAACTTATGCACGATGAGAAGTCGGTTCACTTAAAGGCTACCTAGCACACACCTGGCGCGGTGCCAAGCACGGATAGGTAACAGTATTTTATTCATCTGTGCGTCTCGGGCGCGCAAGGGTCAGCTTGTCTTCGATTTTCTCTGAAGAATACGATAAGTTATTCACTCCTCATCTTTTGGAACTTGGAATCTAATGCATATTTAATTTCGACAATGATATGTCCTTTTTAGCTAATGGCTGTAATGAGTGACATGTTCTAATGGCAATCTAATTATTTCGACTAAATTGGCAATAGGCTATATGCCTTAGCCAGTCTAGCTGTAAAACAGAGTGGTTGGAATATCACTTTAAGGAAGATGTAGCCTACTTTAGTTAACAACTTAGCAGCCGCAGAAGAATATGCCAACGGATTTCGTAAAAAGAAAAACAAATTCATACGCTATGATTTCTTGTGTCAAATGTATTTGTGGACGTGCAGTAACAATACAGTACGTACGAACGATGTAGGCCTACCTACAAAAACAATACCTGTTTGACTCAAGCCGATATTTTCTCTACATACTGTTACGGTTGTAAGTTAAGCTGTACTTAAAAACTGCCGTGGCCACATACATGATTATGATTATTAGACTTGTGCGCTTTGGAGAATGCACTCAGGCCCCAGAGATGAGAGTGCATCTGCCAACAGTACATTTTTCTTTGTCTTCTTTCCTAACATGATCTGTATCAGATCATAAATACAGTTTTCAAATGGCGAATTAATTCCTCATTTGCTGTCTAGAGTGTGAGACTAAACCATGGGGGTCCTTCTTGCCCATGATCGTGGTACCTTATTCGAATGCAAACGCGTGACTTTGCCGATTGAGGCAAACCCTTGCGTTGAACAGGGAATTCTCTATTAGAGTTCCTATTTCAAAGACTTGAATAACAAACACCATCCGCCCACATAATTCTGCAGAGGAGTCAAAAGGAAAACAGGAGAGAATTCTCTCTTTTCGAGTGGGCAGAAGTCACAATTACCATTGGTGTGGACTGTGAGACTGAGGGGACACAACCATTTTTCTTCAATCTCTCTTTCTCTCCCATATGTTTTCTCTTTGTCTATCCCTCTATCCTGGCCTCTGTGTGTGAACTCTCTCTCTCTCTCTCTCTCCTTGGCTCTGTGTGTGAACACACTCGCTCTCACCCATATCTCTCTGTCTATCCCTCTATCCCTGCCTCTGTGTGTGAAGCCTATCTCACTCTCTCCCAAATATCTCTCTCTATCTCTGTCTCCCTGGCTGTCTCTCTTGGCTCCTTGTCTTTGTATCTCTTTATTTTTCTCTCCCTGCCTCTCTCTGTGCGTGTGTGCGTGTGTGCGCGTGTGTGTGTGTGTGTGTGTGTGTGTGTGCTATGCTCTCTTCCTCTCTGAGTCTATGTGGGTGTAGTGTTGTCCCTGTAGGGTGAGCCCATCACTTCTAATACAGTGGAGAAGAGAAGGGTCTCTCTGTAATTGGCCTGGGAGTATTGCTGACTTTATCTGTGGGGGTCACTTTAGTGCATCGCTGGCATGGTGCAGGGGGGGAGGGGTTTGGCTGTCGTGTGCCCTCCTGCCTCCTGCCCCAAATGGACGACACCGGCAGGCCACAAGTTGCACCGCCCCGCCGTGGCCGGGGGGGGGGGGGGGGGGGGGGGGGGGGGGGGGGGGGGGGGGGGGGGGGGGGGGGGGG
>JAVQIZ010242445.1:0-14375 GCA_036023535.2 Galaxias brevipinnis | reverse complement strand
TCCCATTTCAATGTTTATTTTATAATCAAAAGCTATTTTGAATAGATTACCAAATGGATTTTATGCAATTGAATAAAATGTTAATAAATAATTGGTTGTTAATGTTTTCACTCATTCTTTTCTCATACCATATTAATGTACAATCTGCTTCGTGGACAGCTCTTAGCATCTAAATACACATGTGATATTTGAAGTTTAAAGTCACTGTTCTGTGCCAAAACGGCACCGTTTGCAATTTAAAGCGGCACGTGCGTCGCCGGTCTGAAGGGGGCAGCAGGAGTGTTTGCAAACTCAGAGAATACTACAGAAGAGGAAAGGACCAGCAACACTCAGCAGTCATGGCCAAAAGCGATTCAAGCAATTATTTTAAAAGAACCAGCTTGTTTTGGATAATAACTGTAACGCTTGCTATGGGATACTACACAGTAAGTTTAAAGAAATCCTAAAGTTTCAACGGTGTGAATTTTAATGAAACAATTTACTATCCTCGGTCACCCAAGTATACTGGCCGTTTGACTTGACCAGCGGTGTAAACGTTGGAATGTTTACATTACAGGCAGGGCTCCAACTGTTCCAACAAAAACATTTCAGAATTGTTTCAGTTTTGTTTTTTTTTCGCTTTACTTAATGCAGTCCTTTAATTTGATGGTCATCGTGTGCCACTTTTGTTGCATACATTTAAACTTGGACTTCTTCCCTGGCCATTGATAAAGAATTATGTACAAAGGTCATTAATGTCATAAAGGTACAAGTTAAGTTGCATTAATCGACAGAAATATAGTTATCTTAATAAACTTGCCAACAAGACATGATTCAATGGTCTGCATTATTTCAACCTCGTTTGGATTGATTGACATCATATTTGTGCATGCACGGTCTTTTTTACTGGGGCTACACTTAAATGTTCTGATACTACAGTAATATGAGGGTTTTCTTTCCTCATTTATTGGTGGTTTGACAATTACAGCTTGTGTCAGGTACATCAGTGCCACCTTTATAAATAGATGATAATGCACAAAAAGAGGCCTGGGTTTTTGTGCAGTCAGTTTTGAAAAGGCCACTGTTACAATGACAACAATGATCAGTTGGGCTTGACTGTAGAATGGGAGGAGAGCGTGAAAGTCAATAGAAGTATGTTCTTTTGCCCTGGAACGCTGTTGACTCATTGATTAGCTAACCATTCAAATATGGCTTGTGTTTTAGTGTGTGGTGTTTGTGCCAGGAAAGATTCCCTATGAGAACCTTGGTCCACTTGGTGCCTTTTCAAAAAACCTTGTGGACAATCACTCTGGTCTTTTGCACAAAGGGTATGTGTTTTCCAACATGTGGAATTTCGTAACAATCAGTTTTTTTTGAATTAACTAACCATATCCTAAAAATTCAGATTGCTTATCACTATTTTCCAACTTACCTCAATAAAAGTGTATTTTTAAATACTATGCCATCGCTAATAGGTTTCTCGCATGAAATAATTGGTATGTTATTATACACTTTATTACATTATCACTGATTGTTGGCCTATTGTGTAACATTGTACAGCTGAAAGCAAACAACTGGTGACTCATAACTGACTGCTGTAATATGTAGTTAAGTAGCTAAATAAAATGTAAATTCCTTTGGCTGTGTTTTAGGTGGTGGGCGGCTTGGGCCATCCATGTGCTTGAGGCCCTTGTTGCTATGAGGGTATGCAGGTAGGAACGTAAACGCTGTATGTCCACTAGGGGGCGATATTATTCTACTTTTCCTTTGACCTCTTCCAAAACATGTGATATTTGTCATGCCATACTGATCTGAACGCATGGTTACGACAAGCTGGGATGTAGTCAAAGGAAAGGGAATGGCTTTAGCCTGGAGAAGTTGTGTAGTGTCCTTTATTAGTGTCTTTATCTGTTTCAGTGCTAAGGGCATAGACGCATCAGGGACTCGCACACTGTGGTTTGTCCAGACGGTGCTGTTTGGTTTTGCCTCCTTGGGCCTGCTTCTCAAGTACAACCCAAACCGACCCAAACATCAGTGACCATCAGAAGATGAGCTTTAGGGACACATCATCTGGCTGAATCTCAAAAGTATTCTCTGACTACTTTGGTGCGCCTGCTCCTCGTTTGTCTCCTCTAAACTTTTGCTCCAAAGGAAGCATGGATAGGGTATTCCAGAAATTGAGGAAAAACTATTGAGGCTTGGGTTTTGTAGTCTCTCTATATGCTGTGAAACTCTAAAGTTCAGGTGGATTGGCACAATTCGTTTACAGTGTGTTGCTGTGCCCTTATCGTGGACCAACAATGATATGATTCCATTAACTTTCACATTCAAATGTTAATATAGGGTCCTAATAATAACGATTTCAAATGTTTATTTTGTATTAATTTACCTAGGCATCCTAGGCTCTAGAACAAATAATAATACATTAATAAACAACTTTTTCTTTTGACTGGCTTATAAGAAAAACAGAAAGAAGTAAACACATAAGAAATTAGGAAGTTGAGAGGCACTAAAAGAGCCTTTACACATCCTATTCTCAACAACAATGTTAACAGAATTGCTTTCCTCCTTGCCTCGTAATTGTACGTGCAGTTGTATGAGCAGATGTTCAAATGCTGAAATGTTTTCTTCAGATTAAACCATATTTACCTTCCAGAATGAAGTGCTTTGTACTGAAATACAATTGTTTCCCACAGAGTTTGACCATATAGGCCTAATAAAAGAGTGACAAATTATTCATCTGGTATTTGTGTTTTTTTCCTGGTATAACAGTGATTTGAGTAGCACCTCATTCATTCTCACAAAATGCCTGAACTAGGCAAAGGATGCAGATGAGCCAATTTCAGGGTTCCTTGAGAGACGTACTCGACAGAATGGTTTCCACGTCGTGTGTACGCTTAGTTTGCAAACTTTGCATCACAAGGCCAGCTTATCCATCAAAAACATTGGTTTATTATGTCTGCAGACATAATAACACAGTCGCAGGATGTCCTGTTCCTGTGCGACTACAGGACGTTTTAGGAGACGGTTGCCGTCTGGAACACCACACACTACCACCGAGGCCAGACTAGCACAGAAGGGTCAGAATGTCCTCTGGTGGTAATGTACTTAGAGAGAATTATCCTGGCTTGACCTGGCTGTTCATACTCTGGCACTGTCTCCACTCGTTACCTGTCGAGGCGTCATCTATTTCTCAACCGTGAGGCATGAGGCAACACCTGTCATCTCTGGCCATCGCTCTCTCTCTCTCTTTCTCGTTCTCTCTCACTTTCTCTCGGTCTTCGTCTTTGGACAGCTTTAGAGGATCAGGGTGTAGGCGTGTGAAGGTTCACCTTTGGCCCACTCTCACTATGACGGTGTATATGCGACAATTGATTAGGTGTATCCACATTTTGGAAGATTAGTTTGTTGTATTTGACTATATGGGGCTATTGGTCGATTATCCCAAAATGCTGTTGGCTGGTCCTTTTTTGAGATGCCAAGAAAAGTTTAACTGAACAGGTTTTGCAGTACATCACATTTTTATTTGGAAGAAACACATTTTGATAATTGCTAAACACTTAATACATCATAAATATATACAACAGTTCATAATCATTGCATTGCAAAATATACTAACTGAATCTTCATTAGAGCATTATTTTACTACGCAAAGTGATGTGTATGTTTATACGTCAATAATTGTCTGCAAGCAATGGTACACATTTCAAAAATAAAACTGTAAACTCTCACTAGCGTAACAATAAAAGCACTTGGTGAAAGAACTGAATCCCTTTCACCATAGAAGGTTCTTATGTTATTTTTCTAATGATAACATGTTCTTGATTCTCTGATGTTTCTGCATTTATTATTTTGCAACAAAGACCGGGAGTTTGTGTCACTGAAATAATATTTGTTTATGTAAACGCACTAGCAATAATCTTTTATTGGCTCTTCATTCTGAGTGTAACATTGATGCGTGTGTGTTTGCACAGTATGTGTCTAAGTAGGATGTTGTTGTTGTTGTTGTTGTTGTTGTTGTTGGGGTATGTTCCTCCAGATCATCGATCCAGCCAGCGAAGTGTGGGGTAGCGCTCAGACAGTGTCCTGCGGAGCTGGGTGCTCTGTGTCTTATCCCTGGTCTCCACCACACACTCCACCTGTCAACAAACCCCACCCCACCACGTGTCAACCCCCCACACACACACACTCCACCTGTCAACAAACCCCACCCCACCACGTGTTAACCCCCCCCACACACACAGCTCCATACCTACACTGGCGGAGTAGTTATATAGTAACACTAAAGGACCCTATGACATTGGATGGTTATCTTTATCTCTACAACAACAACAGTACACATTCAGTTCCTGCTGAATTCAGCGGTGCCCTCCTGGTGGCTAGCCCTTATCAAACACGACATTCCAGCTCACATTAAGTCTGTAAGAATAGGCCTTGACACATTTACATTTGATCCAGCGCCAAGCATCAAGCTAAGTGGTGGTCTTAGGTCTGTGAACCTGAACCTACCTGGGCCTTGAAAAGCTCTGCTCTGTCACTGTGTCTCCGGTGGCAAACATCCAACAGCCTGGGAGTGGCAGAAAACGAGAGAGCAGGTTTTACGACACTTTCTTTACCTTAAAACACCCAGACAGAAAGAACGACAGAAGGAGGAAGGATATGGGGCAATGGAGCAGGGTTGGGCCCTAGACAGTGAGAGATGGTGGAAAAAGAGGAGGCGCGGGCTAATTTGGTGCTCCTCTTCTCAGCGGGAGAGAGGCGCTGCCCCCATCCAGGCCAAGTAAAGCTGCCCGTGGCCTAGTCCGTTGTCGGATCGGATGTGGGCACCAGTGGAGCGGTGTCGGGGAGGGAGAGGGGGGAGAGGGGGGCAGATTGGGCACAGTAGCATTAGTGGTTAGGGAGATAACCCCAGAATCAGACTGATTACAGCATACACTCATCTCTTGCCACACATGCACACATGGGGACTAAGGACACGGCTAAGCTCTGACTGTACAAAGCTAGCCGCAGTCTGTGACTGTCAACATCAGATGCCCCCCCGCCCCCGTGTCTGTGCCGGTGAGTGCATGTGTGCGTTTGGGCGACGTCACCCCCTGTCCTCGTGTGTGAGAGCGGAGCTAAGAGACTCTCCCACTCGTCCATCCTCAGTGACTCATGCGTGTGTTCCCCGAGCGTTCTTTGCCCCCAAGTGGGGTTTGCCATTTCACCTGACGTCCTCCCGGGCCAAAAAGTCCAGCAGCTTGGCCATGTCTCCAGGCCAGTCGCCCAGCGCCACGGAGAACTTGTTGACCCGGTCGTCCAGCACCAGAGCTCGCTCCACGCACTGCCTCACCAGCTCCATCTCCATGTTGGCGCTGCTCACCACCACCGCCACCCTGGGGTGGACAAACCACAGAGGAAGGCGAGGGGGCAGGGGAGGAGGAAGAGTTAGAAGAAAGGAGAGAGAGACAAAAAAGCTTTTGGTTTTATTGTGTGAAGACTTTGACGTCGAGGTCCTACTTTTTGCCCCTGAGCTCTGGTAGTTGCCCGGACAAAATGGCGGCCAAGCCCATGGCTCCCTCTGTGTCCACGTTGAACCGCTCAAATTCCTGGAACCTCAGCATGGCCACCAGAGAATCCTCCTCTCTGAAAGCACAAATAAACGATTCGATTAACTAAATAAGTAAATAAGGGTCTTTACTTAACGTGGCTGTGCACATTCATGAATAAGACTTAGGGTTTAGGTGAGAAATTGTGGCAAAGTAGTCCTGTGGATGCGGTACCTGACAGGGAGGACTTTGTCTACATATTTCTTCGCCAGCTGAAAGGCCTGGGTCCCCAGTGACTGCTCCATTAGTTCTGAGTAGGAAGCAAACCCACGTCACTGAAGTCTAGTCACCCAATATTCAGTGGCAAATCCGTGGAAAAACATTAGTTAGGAATTGTGGGAAATATGCACTACCTCCAAAGAGCTTTCTGTTTGGGTGGCTGTTGATGTTTTTGGCTGGACTGTTTATTTTGAGAGACTTTTGCAAAAGAGGAAACCCCTCTGGTTCCACTCCCTGTCAAAGAAAACACAACGTTAAGACAATGAACAACTACAGTGATACTGCTCAGTGCAAAAGCAAACACCAAACCTATCTACAGCTAGTGCACACTTAAGGAAACACTCAATGTTTACATTGTCCGCCGTTTAACAAGTAAAGTATAACATAATACGAAACATAGTAAATACATGCCCTGTTAAAGGCCAACATTGGTTTCTTAGGATTATTAATTCTTCTCCACAGCTATTTCTCATCCCGCTTTGCATGGAGACGGTTGTGCCACGCCATTGAGGTGACAGTCAACTTACTATGACAGTGATGCGAGGGTTGAGGTGTTTGATAGCTGCGGCTATGCCCACCAGTAGACCAAACTGCCCACATGCTGGCACGACCACAGCATCGACTTTGGGCACCTGCTCATATATCTCCATGCCCACCGTGCCAAGCCCCGCCAAGTAAACAGCACTATCGTCCCTGGAGAGCAGAACCGGGAACGGTAGAAAGAAAAGGAATCACCATGAATAAATAACATCATGGCTAATATGTAGCTGAATGCTAGTAAATATAAAACATTACATATTCACAACAGTACAGGCCTACTAGTGGCATCACTGATATACTAGGGTGTTATTCTTAGAAAACAACTATAATTATT
The DNA here is from genome assembly GCA_036023535.2 of Galaxias brevipinnis. Taxonomy (NCBI): domain Eukaryota; kingdom Metazoa; phylum Chordata; class Actinopteri; order Galaxiiformes; family Galaxiidae; genus Galaxias; species Galaxias brevipinnis. The sequence continues at coordinate 7,715 of JAVQIZ010242445.1, read as the reverse complement.
ATTACATTATTATTATTATTATTATTATTATTTATACATATACATTCATCAGTAATTATATACTTATGTGTGTGTCTGTACGTAAATATTAAGATTGTACAAAGATAATGATCCCAAACGCTGTTCCAGGAGGACTGGAGGACTCACTCCTCTAGGCAGAGGTAGCCATTCTCCTTGGCCAGGTGGCGAGCATGCTTCTGGGAGTCGGCGGGCGTGCTGCCGTAGGAGATGACCATGGCGCCGTAGTCCCGGTAAGTGCGGAGGCGGGGCGCGGCGCAGCACGCCGGCATGATGACAAACACAGGGATCTTCAGCTCCACCGCATGGTGGGCCACGGCCAGGGAGAAGTTGCAGTCTGTCGCCACGATCACGCCCTGCTTCTGCTGCTCCTGCACGAGGGGCGGGACAGGTGTCAAACACACACACACACACATACACACACACACACACGCACACACAGACTAACAACTAACTTACACACCAATGCACTGACTACAATTACGTGCTTTATACACATAGAAGATTGACAAACAGTAATACAAAGAGGTACCGCCAACACAACATTCTACACACTCACTCACTCACCGTATTTCTCACCCCCACACAGAACACAGTAACGTATATGAAAGGTGCACTTGGGGCTTTTCTGTTTTCAACTCCCATCTCAGTTTCCCATTCACCCACATAGAGGGGTTCTTCTTACCAGCCGCATGGACGAAAGCAGGTAGAGCACTCCCCTCTCCTTCACTGAGCCTGTGTACTGGAGGAGCTCCTTCTTCAGGTAGATCTCCATGCCATACTGTTTGGACAGTCTGGAGTACTGGGAACGCAAAACAGGCAGGCACGCCGTCAATCCACAGCACTCTCACATCAGCATCATACATCCGCGCTATATTAGCTGAGGAGCATTCTTACTGTACAGGGGGTCTTCTGAATCCCAGACTGGATTTTGAAGGCCGCGGCGCTGACGTCCTCAAAGCGGAGGTACTCCGGCGGGGCCTTGGGGACCTCCCGGCACTCGCTGGTTTTCCTCTTGATGGTCTTGGGGGGGTCCATCAGCTTGAATTCGGGGGCCCCCACCACCTTGGTCTCGATGACACGCACGTCTCCGTTGACCAGCTCCTCCTCGCCAAAGTCCTTCAGGCGCTCGGGTTCGATCAGGGTGGAGCGGCGACCCGGGGTGCCGTTACAGACCACGCCGCTCTTACAGCCCCGCAGGGAGGCACCGCCGGGCTTACCGGGGCCCAGACGCAGCTCCTCTCTGGAACAGACAGAGAGAGAGAGGGAGGGAGAGAGAGAGAGAGGGGGGGGGGGTCGAACCAGCTGAATAATTAAAAATAAATAACTAGGCAACAAGAAAGACACCTGAGGCAGAGTGAGAGAGCAGGAGAGGAGACAGTTAAACGTGGTGATAAGAGAGAGAGCTAGAAAGGTAGGGAGAGGAACCATGATACTCCTTTTGCTCTTTGTACAGCATCAAAAGATAATCAATAAACCTGCATCCTCCTCTGGGCCTACACAAAGCAAAAAACAAAGGTGCTTATGTCCCCTACAAGTTTTTATCATGCATATTAAATCCTGAGCCGACAGACAACAGGCCCACGTCACATTGACAGGATTCCCTGCCCCAGCAAACAGAACTTCTCCCTTTTTTTCCATGCATGTTACTGGGAGAACGTGAAAGCCCAGAGACTACGATTGTGTGTGTACTTGCATGCATGCATATGCATTTGTATGAGCACACTGTGCATCTGCATGATAAACCAATGCATCTCCACGTAACATTTAAAGAAGGAATGACCTCGTTCACTTTAGGACGCTCCCACAGATCAGACAATGTCTGAGCGGACCTGCACCTACAAGAAGTCACGACACACGTAGCAGACAAACCCTGCAAACGCTTACTCTTGGTTCATGGGTATCTCAGTAGAGATGTGTGGGCAGGGATGAATGAAGTCTCCTTTCATGTCGTCTCGGTTTTCTCTCTGTTTGATTGATTAGAATCTAAAGTGAGCTATGAGCTATGAGTCATGCAGTGATTTGGCACGGTCATTAAAAGGCGCGCAATCAAAATGCAAACGAAAAAGATGAGACCGTGTGATTAATAGCAGCGCCCAAAAGTCATATTGGATATACGACACCACTCGGTCATCATCAGTTTTTATAGAGAAAAATCCTTGAAATCCAAATCAGGCGTTACCGTCCTTTAATTATTCCTTTGACATTTCAAAACCCTTTAGTTGATTGATTGGATTGATTGTGTGTTTTTTCCCGAACCACTTAGCTCATTAGCGATCTTCTGTGTAGACATGCTACCGGATTACACACATTGGATGTTAACCCTATCACTTATCCTCTTCATGCAACAACCACATGGCTACAAATCCTAACTGTAAACATGAAATACACCAATGCTGTCCAGCCATGAATGAGTCATTGTATGCCATTATGTCTCTGACTGAAACAGGACCATATGTTTCCTGGGAGATAGATTGGATTCATAATATACTGTGTTACTAGCCAAATGAGGACGCCACTAGGGGGAGATGCAAGCCTGAACAACACTCAGAATCTTATTCAGCTTCCTTTTTTTTCTTTCATTCTTACCATGTACCAATTAGCCAGCCATGGCTAATAATAACAGTGTTTGCTGGCATAAACAACACTGCCACTTTCCACCCTATTCCCCCGAGCATACCCATTCTAAGCAACCCCACTGTGTCTGTCATAGCTGCCAGCCACGGCTATGTGTCTCAACAGTCCCCCCTATTTCCTCTGCAGGCTACACTGAGTTACATTTGTTCACACATATTTTCAACCAACTGTCATTAAAGCTCAACGTTTCATGCATTTCTCCGGAGGCTCTGGTCCGAGACCAGCCACTAGCTTATTTTAGCGTGTATGTGCAGCAGAATCAAGGCCAAGGAAGAGCATGAGAGTGGGAGGCAGAGAATGGCTTAACGGCTACTCTGCTTTCGACACAAAACAGGACATTTTTGAACCAAGCTATGGCTATGCGATAGAAAGGTCGTCTTCGGTGTTAGACGAGCTAAAAGTTTAAGGACTGGGGAAGGAAGGGATTCAAGATGGAGTAGGAGGTTCGCCCATTGCATTAGGCGGTTCTCGTCTGACATTTCAGTCTTTTTTCTCTCTCTTAGGGATCACGGAGTGTTGGGGAATGAGGAGCTGAGGAAGAGGCCATATGGGAGATAGAGACTAAGGAGGACACACTACAGGAGGAGAGGCTAACCGGGGTCACTATGGGAGACACAGAGGGAATGGGGGGGGCACCTTCCGCCACTGGGTGCAGCACTGGGTGAGGGGTGGGGGTGGGGGGGTCAAAGGGTCGTGGTGTCCCACCTCTGCCAGAAGGGGTCGTCCTCCTCGCTGGCTCTGAGTCGAGCCCTCGGGGACGTGGCGCCATCGTTCTTGTAGTTGGCGTAGAAGAACTGGGCGGCAAAGTTCATGCTGGACGCTCGGCTGTGGTCTCCCTGTCGTCCCAGGGGGTGCCTCGGTCCCTCCTCCTCTCACTGTGAGCTGTCCGAGAGATGGGCAGGAGACTGAGGGATCCCACGCTGTAACTACCTTACCACGGTCCTCTCCCTCCCTCTCTCCCTCCCTCCCTCCGCCACCCTGCCCTGGGCTATTTAGGGAGAGATTACCCAGGGACGAATGCCTGCAGCCCGGGCCCTCCCCAACGCTCTATTCTGGGGCCAGACCTGGATTACAGCCCCACCCTGTAACGTGTGCTTAATCAGACACAGTAAGGAGATAGATGCAGACTTAAGGGTTATCTAGGGAACAATGATCTGGGGGCCTCTCCGACAGCAGTCAGAGGTGAGATCCTGGTGACTGGGAGGTGGTTGGCACAAACGGATACGGGGGTGAAGGGGGTGGGGGGTCGGGGGGTGATATTAGGCTAACCGGGGTCAGGCTGAGTGGGAGACGTTGTGACAGAGACAATGAGTGAAGGGGAAAGAATGCAGATTGGATTTCTGGCAGAGACAAAAGTAGGAACATCCTACTTGTTCAGGATCAGAAATCTGAGTCTCACCACACGCTGAACACAGGTGGTCGAATCCCCTAATACCCAAATATTATTCATCTAGTAGTTTGGATTGTTCTGATTTAACGTCACACAAAAATCGGTTCACTTCTCTCGTGTCCTTTGCATGTTTGGTCCATCACCTTTTCAGTTTAACCCTTAGAATACTAGCAAAATGATCAGAGCCTGTTATAGTGCAAAGCGGCGTGGGACGGACTCATCTGCAGAGAGATGGTCAGATGGTGCAGCAAAGCTAAAACGTGAGGTCATCCTCTGTCTTGTTTACCTATAAGGACATGGTACACATTAGCTGCATGCTGCCTAAGTAGGCATATACAGTGAGGAACATACTCACACACACAAAAACACACACGTGCAGTCAAACTCTAACAACGGTGGACGACATTGCCTGGTGCAAATTCTAATCCTCAGGTAGTTAAAGTGTATGTACTGCAGCAAGCAGGTAGTCAACAGCGAAGGGCCAACAGGTGTTCAGATCTAAGCCTGTTCCTTGCCAACGGCCCGAGGCTCAGAGGGGTCTTTGCGTGGATGCGTTTAACAAGCAGATTGGATATGTGTAGGGCTAACCGAGTATCCCTGTAAAGGTCGGTAGGTAAAAGGTCAACGTGCCGGAATCCCACCGAGCGTTCCAGCAAGGGGAGAGGAACAGTGTGGTTTTTTTGGGTTCTGTAAAATCAGCCACGCGTCACTCCGCTGTCCTTCCAATGGCGGTTCCGCTGTTGTTCCTGGAAAGACGGGACAAGCCGATCCTCCCACACGGCTCAATGGGATGAAGAAAGGGGGGAGGAGATAAAGGTGGAGAGCAAAAGAGGAGGGAAAGGCAGAAAGTAACAGGCGAGGAGGAAGGGACGGAGAGAATCAGGATGATCTCTCTCTCTTTCTCTCTCTCTCTCTCTCTCTCTCTCTCTCTTTCTCATCCCTCGCTTGGCGTACCTATCCACTTTATGGCCAAGCTTGCGTGCCTCACCAGGGGGTCAGCGTGACACTGCCCAGCTAGCTGGACCGTATCAGATGGTGTGTTCGTGTGGCTACGTACGTGCAGACCTGCGTGGCTCCTGGCTCACCGACCGCCACTGACGTCATCTTAGGCTAGACAAGACAAACTGTCACACCCTTTGACATTCAGGGGTGGACGTTAATGTCCACACTGCAGATATTTATATCTACGCATTTACTTTGCAATTATGTGACGTTCTACATTCAATGGAAAGGGTTTCCTTCCTTGGGGGATTTCTGGAGAATGGGGATGGGAGAAAGAACGATACCGTTTACAACCCCAAAATGGCTGCCTTTGCTATGTTCATATCCCGGAGCTCTCAGCTTAGCTACCAGTGACCTTGGCTGGGTTCCGGGGGACAGCGAAGGAAGGCCTGGTTCTCTGATCGTCCTCTGTCCACTTCAGCCCCACGCTCACTTTTCCTCCACTTTCCTCAGCTTAACCCCCTAGATCTTCTTAAGAGGCCAGACAGTAAGCATACTATCTGAGCCAAACAAAGCCTAGCTCAGTGGTTTTAACTGCGTAAGACTCGGAGTGTGTGTGCGTGTGGGTGTGTGTGTGGGTGTGTGTGTGTGTGTGTGTGTGTGTGTGTGTGTGTGTGTGTTTTTCTTTTAGCGTGTAGTACTGTACTGAGACAGATAGAGATGTATTTGTGTTGAAAAGGAAATAGAAAAAAAAATCAATAAAGCCAGCCACAAAGGAAAGCAATCCCCCAGAGTTTGGTGGTTGGCAATTTCCCCCCTGAAATGCTCCGCTTCTTGCAGTGTCTGCATTCTAAAGGTATTTGTGCAGCCGAGTACCTGCGTTCAAATTCCTCTGTGGTGGGAGTGGAGCCGTGCAGGCTTGGGCTGAACGGAGGAGTCCCACCCCAGAGGAGCCCTCCCGCCCCCTTGTCCCACAGCCCCCCCCCGCCCCCCTCCCAGATAGAGGGCTTTTGTTCGGCGTCTAATGTTTTCATTAGGAAACTGGGCGCAGCCAGGCGGGGGAACGAGGGAGAGGGGGTGAATCAGGGCAGAGACAGGAAGAGCGCGTGACGAAAAAGTAACTTTTACTGCCCAGTTTTATATTCAAGGAGTGTGGGGGGGTGGGACTGGATGTATTAACTGTGAGTTCTCTCTGTCTCTCTCTCTCTCTCTCTTTCTCTCTCTCCGTTTCTTTCTCTTTTCTGTCTAGTCAAGATTCACAGCCACTCTTTCTTTCCCATATTCCTGAACTCGCTACTTCTTCAGCCGGACTCCAGGATATCTCTCACCATGACACGCCCCTGCTCTTCAGCCCTCGGACTCCTGCTCCTCCTCATTGGCCATGCAGCTGCAGGTAAGGGATGCTATTGGGTGTGGCCAGGGGTTAGAGGTCAGGGGGGGAGGGGCATATGCCCACAGCAGGTACAGAGTGTAAACAGGTAGAGAGTATAAACAAGATTTGTTTTGTTGCTGCTTCATTCTGTTAAAAGCAAATGTATTGCTGCACATGGTTGACATAATGGCTTTAGACTTGTTTGGGAAAACGGGGTACTGGTGTGAAAGAGTTGGGGTACAATATTATGTATTATCCTTATTATTATCATTATATTTATTTATTTATTCATACAAGGGCAATCTCAGATCTCCAAGGGATTTCTGTACTCTTTAGCGCCATTGTAATGCTTGACCTTGTCTGTTCTATGGACGGCGCAGAAGATTAAAGAATGGCATCATCTGCATAGAAATGTACTTTACAGTATTTTACAGAGGCACATCTGTCGTAATTCACAGATTCAAAGTTGATTCTCTATTATTTCAAAGCAGTACTAAAATACCATGGTGGTCTACAAGGCTGCTGAGGCAACACGGCACTTTGTCCGGAGTCCGTTTTGTCATTCACAGTCCGTAGAGTTCACAGAGGACGCATATGCAAGGACGTGGGTGATGGTTGGATTCCCGTGCATAACTAGGCTCACTTTATGATGTGTATCTTTGTGTGTGTGTGTGTGCACATATCTTTGTGTTACAACTCATAAGCTTGGAGTGTTGGAGAACATCTGTTTCTTATTGAACGTCAGGGGCTGACTGTAGATGTTGCTGTGCTCTGTTGGTTTTAGTTGCTCTGACAACATTCCTTCGATTTGTCCATCCCTATTTCACAATCTTGCGATTGTGGTCTTGTTTACCCTCCCAAGTAACTTTCATGGAAACGCTGGAAAAAGGCTGGCCTAAAGCCATTAGCTCTGTGTGACATCACTGTTGGTAGAGAAGGCTTGTGTGTGAGTAGAAAGGGCTTCATATTCAAAGAGTGGCATATAACATTTTGAAACACACACATTTAAGCACAAACCCACAAACACGCAAACATGGACTTGCATGTAACGTAGCCTCACATAGACACATATTTCTCGTTGCCACGGCTAAATGGATCCTTTTCCTTGTAAGACCTTGTAAACCGTGTGCCTGTTTTTCCATGGGTGGGTCCAGGTTCTTGTGCTGGGCGTAGGAGCAGCTGGTTCCACTGCAGCTCTGACCTCATGCTCTGGCTCAGCCTGCCTTCTCAATTACCCAGTCCGCTGAGCCTCGTCCAGCCGCTCTCCTGTGGAGTGGTGTGTCCGGAGCAGCGCACGTCTCCGGGCCAGCGGGCGGGGACACACACACGCACACACACACACACACACACACACAC
>JAVQIZ010242403.1:0-12866 GCA_036023535.2 Galaxias brevipinnis | reverse complement strand
CCCCCCCCCCCCCCCCCCCATTTCTGTTGGGCACCCGGGCCCCACCCCCCCAATCTCAAACCCCCTTCGAGCCGCCCCACTGTGGGCACCCTGATTCAAAAACCCCCCCCCCCCCCCCACGCTTCTTCTCTGCTTCTGCCCCACCAAAAAAAGTAGCTCTCATTCTGTAGGCAAATGTCTCTGAAAGTTTTTGGGGTTTGGGTTTATCTCTGAGAGGGTGGAGGAGAGAGAAATGTCATGGAGATCATTGGGACTAAGATCACTTAAAATGGCTTAACTTCTTCGTATTGCTGCTGCAGTACCACAGTGTCATACAATTAACCTAGTAACTTGTGCTCTAAATCAATGCATGGCCAAGTTGACAAAGGGAGTTGTAAATGCACCTTGTTTGATTGTATTTCTTTTTTTGGGGCACAATTTCTTTTAGAGCATATATTGACTAAGCAGGTTTGTGCTGTCTTTAGTAACTTGTGTGTGTGTGTATGTGTGTGTGCGTGTGTGTGTGTGTCCAGGTATGGCCAGCTGGTGCCCTCTCTGCAGGCCATGCAGTTCTCTGCGGCCACAGGAGTGAGTCGTATGCTGATCATCCTTGGGGTCATGCAGCCCGCCATCAGAGGAGAGGACATCTCTGAGGAGCTGACCCAGCGCCAGGTCACACACACACACACACACACACACACACACACACACACACGCACACACAAACAAACCATGATTGCCTTTCTGAATTTGGTTACCGACCTATAGCCATAACATGAGGTCTAATTCATTCTTGGATGAATTCATACTTGGATGAAAATAACAGTTAGCCTGCTATACCTACATTTTGTGAAGTCAAGTTCAGATTGTTAGTGTGCTATGCAAACGCAAAATAGACACACACATAGTGCTGTACACATTAGGCTAATAGCTCATCAAAACGTAACGATGTTGAGTCTGTGATATGCTTAGAGAGCCCTTCTTCATTTCGTATTGCTGTGGTAAACCTTGCTCGCCTTGTACAGAGACTTTAAAGCCATTGTATCCAATCCATACAGGCATGTAATTATGAATGTGTAGCAAGGAATAACCTTAAGGAGGAGCGTCAGTCTAAAGCCCATCGTCCTTCTCCTCCTTCCATGGAAGAGAAAACACAGGAGCAGTGTCTTAAATGAGCCACAGGGTGGCGCTAGTGGAAGAGCTAGCAGACATGCCGTTCCCTCTGAGGACAGGCGTGGAGAATTTCCGGTGTAGCAAAAATAATTGACTCTTTTCAAAAGGGAGAATGAATTTGCATGACACCAGCTGTCCTCCATAAATGAATATGGAGCTTAGTGCTTCATTTGAGATTGACACGGCAGCGGGAACGTACTGTACCTCCCATATTTGAGTTCTGGTCGTGACGTCTGACAGGCTGTACGCCGTTTTTTGACGGATCATCACCGTGAAGCTGATATGTCTGGAAGAAAAAAAGCAAACAGTAGAAAAGGCGTGTTATACTCTAATGATTGGCTCATGCTTAGAACTTTACATTCCTCCTATGTGCTGGGAGATACGTTGAATCTTTTTCAAAAACACGGCAGTCAGCCCTGTCACCAGGTCATGTAGTAATTTTGAACTGCCAAGAGCAACATCTAACAATCAGGAGAAGTAATGGACTGTGGCACAGGAAAACAGTTGCCGTAGTAACATGTGGCTGGCTAACATCAAACAAGATAGCCGGGGTCTTGTTTAGCTGTAAACCATAAGATGGAGGTGGGGGGTGTTGGGCCTTGGAGGGCTGCATAGTAGAACACTGTAATATAATGGATACAGACAAAATAACAGGCAGGGGGTTGAAAAACAGAGGTTGGTAATGGTAGAAATAGAGAGATGCCGTGGCGTGGAGAGGAGAATGGAGAATAGTTTACGTTCCTGTTCCAAACTGTCGCTGTGTGGAGTCAGTGACCGCCCCAGGTAACGTTGTGAACGGTTCATTAAGGCACCTGCCTCTCTCCTGCCACCCGCGTCTTGATGGCACCACTGATGAGGGACCTAGTCCAGCTTTTCAAGTACTCCAGTTGTTGCAAGGGAGATAAGAGCCTGGCATTGTGCTCAAATTCTCCCGGGAAAGAGAAAAGGTTTTGAAGACAGAGTAGCAAAGGGTTTTTTTTGTCTCTCTCTCTTTTTTTTTTTTTAAAGACATACACACACGCGCACACACAGAAAACTCAGTCGAGCATGCAATCCATTTCTCAAGGGCATGTTCTGTGACCACTGCCTAATTGAACTGCAGCAGGAATATTTGGCTGGTATATGTTAATAGAACCAAAGATATCATCGTTTCTCATCAAGTGTGTGATATCTGCAGTCCAATTGCTACGTTTTTTGGAATTGCATGCCTGATGCCTATCATTTCTCTCTCTCAGAAGTACCTGCTGAGTAACCCCGCCCACCAGAGTAGTGCAGTAGACGAACATTTCTTTCTTAATGAAAGTGCATCTCAAGTAAGGTAAGGCATGGGATGCATACAAACTCTGTATATATTTATTTTTTAACTGACCTGTTTTTATTGTTTACTTTTTAATAATGTTACATTATGCTATGTTGCAGTAGCACTTATTTGAGTAATACAACACATGTATTGTGTCATGGTTTTTCATATATGAACTACTGATATATTTTTCAGGGATATCTCAAAGTTCAAGCCTCTCTCCAGTAAGACGTCCGTGACTGTCATCACCGGAGACTCTTTTGATGAGCAGATTCCGGCTGAACTGAACCAGGTGAGCATCCAGACATGTCCCACATGGATGTAACTGACCCGCCGTCCCAAGTGTCGAAAGTTAAACATGATACCAGATATGGAAACCTACAACGTCTGTTTTTTGGTTTACAGTGTCTCTTTCTTCTCCTGGCCAAGCTTGATATTCGGTGTCTTATTTTCCAGATGGTTGCCAAGTTTCAGAATCAGTTTGTGGAACAGTTCTACCCTTCGGCAAGTCGCATTCATATCGAAGGAGGAGACCGGCATATGATTTACAAGAACCCGTTCCCCATCATCAAACACCTGTGGAAGCTGATCACCCAGAGGCAGTCCAGACAACAGAGCCAGTGAAAACTCAGTACCATGCCTTTACATTACCAAAGTCAACGTGAATTGGGGGTACGCTTTTGTTTTTGTTGTTTGACCTCATCGTATAAGTGATATACAGACAAAGGGAATTTGCTTGGCTGGCTAAGCAGTACCAAATGTAACGCCCATCTTGGGAGCCATAAGGTCATTCTGAAGGAAACTGATTTATTTTGTTATGTATACATTTGTTTATGGATCATAAAATGCTACTTCATGTCATATCTCTGCTAGTTTTTTTCTGTACTGCTGAAATACACTGAAATGATCCAAGTATTTCAAATATCTCCTCCTTTTCAGAAAATGACTGACCAGATAAATCCGTATTCATTGTTGTCAGTTTGGTAAATGTGTTGAAAGAAAGATCTTTTTTATTTTGGTAGGTTTGCACCTGGAGTACTTCTGGAATTTACTGTATTTTTTCAGGGACATATTTTGAGTTATGTTGATTATGATTTGTAAATATTTACTGATATCCGTCCGTTTTGCCTGAAAGGTAGACAGACAGTCACAATGATACTGATTACAGTGTAGAGTGAATCCATTTGTAAAAAGAAACAGTGAACTCTGTCTACGCTGCACCCATACTAACATACATTATATATGAAACAGTCATATAGCTTATTCCTGAGACTACCTTTACTACATGCACAATTATTTTCTCTTTTTTTATGCTGTCAACAATTACATAAAAAAGTGTTTTATTTTATGTGCTTTAGCGTTTATGTACATGGGCATACATTGATAACAATGATAGTGCTACTGAAACAAAAAACACCAGACAACCTTGAATTATCCTGAGGATTTAAGTTTAATTATGACACCACATCAAAATAAAAATTTCCAACAGAACTGGAATTTTATTCCATCCATATACATGCATAGCAACAACGTTTTTTAAGAAACATTTTTTCTCCCATAATCAGGACATTGGAATGATCATTTTACATCAGTAACCCCGCCAGCCTTCCATCCGTCTTCTTCTTCAGCAATAAACTTAATTCTTGTACAATTTCACTTTTTTCCCTTTGGGGTTACAAATAATTATATGCACAGTCCCCCTTTCATAATACTGCTTTCAGTAATGTTCCCTCATTTACAAAGTATTGCAGTGAGAGCAAATTTCAAAAAGGGAGACCAAAGTGTATCAGCAAACAGAAATACGAGTACTATACAAGAATGCTGCCATCCGCATGAAAACATCCACGTCTGAGTTAAGAAAAGAGACAGGGACAAACAGCCACATATGTATGCAAAGCCATGTGTATATGCCAAAATGTAAGATGCAGAATCGGGCTTGGTTTATCACCTCTCCAAGTCATGAATAACAAGCTGCAAATTACATCTTTGCAATATACAAAAACTAGTACAGCAAATAAGAAGAATACACAAGTGCCTCAGTAGCTATTTTTGTGTCTAAAATGCATCTCATTTTGTATTCTGTCTATTGTTTCATTGAGCCTACATAACAATGTAAACAATATGTGTGCTACACAAGAATGACTATACAATAACATTACAAACAACTCTGATATAAATTTTCATTTTTGAATTTAAATTAAAGATCACTACCCCTAATAATACTGATTGTAAAATAAATAAATGTGAAAGTGGCACCAATATTACTCTTGATTCATTTTTTTCTTTTCATTTTCTTTTTTAACCAATGATTTTGCATGTAAGTCTTAAAACGATTAAAGAAGAAGGAGCTTCTCTTGATTGTCCACGAGCAGCGTTTAGAACTGCATGATGCACTATTCCAGACACGACAGTGTAACAAAACGGGATGGGGTACGGATAAGGGGCCGGGGGGGGGGTCGGGAAAGGTACATGGGTTTTCATCTCACTTCACGTGCTCGGCGGCGTGTGACGAACAGTAAAACTTCTTGTGAGTTATAAAGTTTGACAGGTTGTTGAACTGGATGTCACACAGGCGGCAATACTTCCCGCTGCCAGCGGTCTGGGCCGAGCCGTTCACGCCTTTGGTGGCGGGCGGCGCCGTCTCCTCGGCGGGGGACTTGGAGGAGGGCGACACATTCTCGTTGGTGTCGGCCGGGTTCTCGGCGCCCCACGACGTGGGCGAGGGATGGCCGTCCGCTTGCTGGGTCTGGTTCTCCTGCTGAGCGGGGGCGGTGGTCCCCGAGCGCTCCTCGGCCTTGTGCCCTCCGTTGACGATGACCATGCCCCTGTTTTTGGGCAGCAGGGGGAGTGGCTCCTTGCCGCCGGGGTGAGGGCAGCCGTTGGCAGCGGGCTGCTGCTGCTCCCCCCTGGGTGTCCCCGCCTCCCCCGCGCCTCCTCCTAGTCCTCCAGGAGCACTCGGCTCCTGCTCGCTGGCCTCTCCCTGCATCACCAGCCCCCCTGCCACGTAATCGGTGGGCTTTATCCCGAAATAGGGGGATATCTGCTCAGGCCCCTTGGCCTTCTTTATTGCTCCGGGGTAAACGCCGAGGGGCAGGAACATGTTGTTTTTGTTGTCTTCTTTAGAAGGGAGGAGCTGGGACTCGCTGAACGGTTTGAGGCCCGGCACGGGGCCCATGTGAGGGGGGAACATGCCACCCCCGTTCTGCACTATCATCTTCCCAGTGCCGTTATTCTCAAACTTCAGAGGGCTTTTCTCGTACAGGTCGTCAGGGTGGTTGTTGGCCTCCGTCTTGATGTCGGGGAACAGGGGTGGCGCCGGCGTTTCCAGGGCTCCGCCCATCTCGGCCAGCTGCTGGGCGGCCGTGGCCGCGGTCGTCACGGGGCAAAAGTTCTGTTTGTGCGCCAGGTAGTTCTCCACTTTGTTAAAGCTGATCTTGCACACCGTACATTCGTGGTAGTCCAACAGTCTTTTGGGGGAGCTACAGGTTTTGTCGGCGGCCGTGGAGCACTTTTTGCTGAGATCGATGGGTGCGTCCAGCTGGTCCTGCTGGTCCATGGCCGCAGTGCCTTTCGGGGCCATGATGGACTTGGTGACGGTGAGCGAGGCCTCCAGGTGCTTGGGGACCATGTCCGGGAAGAGGTCACAGCGCGGGTGGAAGCGGTCGGCCAGGCTCTCCGCGGCCTCCTGGGAGGTGCAGGGGACGCTCCCCATGGGGGGCACCCCCAGGAACCCGGGCTGAGCCATGGGGTGGGGGGGCCGGCTGGGGTCCTGCTCGGGGAGGCACATCTCGTACATCTTCCGGCGCTTCCGGGTCCTCATGGTCCTCTGCATGGAGGGAACCTTGTTGGCCGACATGCGTTTCATGGGGGGGTCGTGGCGCGTGGCGCAGTAGTACTGCTTGTGCACCATGAAGGTCTCGTGGCGGCTGAAGGTGATGTTGCAGGCCTCGCACGTGGTCTTGTTGGGGTCGTTGTCGCTCTCCACCAGGCCTGTGCTGGGGCTCTTGATGGCCTGCTCCGCCTGCTGCTGCTGCTGCTGCTGCTTCCCGTTCAGCCTGTCCTCCATGCCGGGCGGGGTGGACACCTTCTTCACCTGGCCAGCCAGATCCTTATCCGGCCCTTTGGCCCCGGCATTGATCATGTCCAGGACGCTGGAATTCAGGCAGGCCGACTGCATGAGGTGGCTGTCGGCCTCGTTGGGGTGGCAGCCGGCCAGCAGGCTGACTGAAGGGTGGCCGGTGTTGGGGCTCACCGCCTCTGGCACCTTGTCGGAGAGCCCCGAGAAGTCCGGCGACTTGGTCATGTGCTGCCAGCGGCTGTTGCAGTAGTGCTTTTTGTGGACCAAGTAGTTGTCCAGGTTGTTGAAGGTGATATTGCATTCGAAACAGGTGGCCCCCTTGGGCATCAGCGGGCTGTAGATCACAGGAGGGTAGCTGTTCCCGCCGTGGCGCAGCCTCCGGTGGACCAGCTCGGACATTTTTGCCAGGATCTCGGACGCCTGAGGGACCACCGAAATGTCCTGGGAGAACGCAAACTGAGACAAGAAGGGGCCCATGGGAAAGGTGGGCATATTGTGCTGCACGGGGGAGGAGGCCAGGCGGGGGCTGGAGGGCTCCGACTTGATCCGGGTGTAGGAGAAACTGGCCTTGCTGCCCGGGTGGCCCTCTCCCTTCTGGGCTAACAGCAGGGGCTTCTTCTCGGCCTTGTCCTGCTCTCCGTCGGCGTTGGCCTCCTTACCGAGGGCTCCTTTGGGGCTCCCCATCAGGGCGGCCTCCTGCTTCCTGCTAGCCAGCTCGGCGCGGGCCTGGTGCTGCTGCTGCTGGTGGTGCTGCTGCTGCTGGAGGCTGTCCTCGGCGCCCCTGGGGGAGTGCTCGCCGCTGCCGTCGCCCTCCCTGTGAAGCTTCCCGCCGTGGCTGTGTAAGTCCTGATGCTGCAGGAGCTCCCTGTGGTTCTGGAAGCTGATATGGCAGTGATTGCATCTGAAGGCCGCCTGTGACAGGTGAGACAGGATGTGGTGCTGGAATGTAATAAGAGAGTCCGCCGTGTAGTTACAGATTGTGCATTTCAAGCTGGTGCCAGGAGGGAGGCTCTCTTCCATTTTGACACCTGTGAGGGAGATAAAAAGAGAGAGGGGAGGGGGGGGGGGGAGAGACTGTTCAGATTCTTGCCTCCCATACTTCTTTCCTTTAAGCGTTAACTGTAGAAGGCATCACGGTCCTGATGCATTATGTCGGCCCTACTCCTGTCCTTGCTAGCTGAAGAATAAACTGTCAACTGAACAGGCTGACAGTAGGACGTGTGTGTTTCCCGAGCTGACAGAAATCACTGTCGCCTCGCTCTTCCTCATAAGTGAGTACACAAAGGAACGCTAAGCGCGGTGCATTGCGGAGTCTGTGTCGACTCTCTCTTGCTGTAATATCCCCACGTGTCGCTGTTGTTGTGCTACTCACCACTGTGCGTGCTCAAGTGCAGTTCCAGGGCCCGGGCTCCAGTGAAGCTCTTGTTGCATTGGGGGAAGGGGCAGGTGCTGGGGGTCAGGTGGGGCCCGCCGTCGTTCTCCTCGCCCATGCTCTCCGGCTCCCTCTGGCGCCCGCTGCAGTAGTACATGAGGTGGGCCTGCAGGTTCCTCTCGCTGCGGTACCAGATCCCACACGCCTTGCACGGGAAGATGTCCTCTGCAAGAGCAGGGGGAGAGCGAAAAGGATGGCAGGAAGTTAGGGAAGGATTTAAACAAAACACTTTATTTTCATATTGGAAATACAAATATATACATTCATTTATTTAGACACATACGCACAAAAAGTCAGTGTGTCGTTCCATGCTCAAGCACGTGCCCGGGATAACCTAGCCCACACATAAACAAATAAACACTGGCCCGAAACACGTTTTTCTTTTGCTCCGAAGCTCAAAGCCAAACGTGAAAAAAAGGCTCCTCCACTAAATCCTCTCGTATATCTCTCTCCGCTTCTACCACTAGGTTGTTGCCCTTTCTCAAGGGCAAAGAAGAACACTGGACCATCTGCTTGCAGGAGCCTCCCTGTCAAGCTGAACCCAGATAGCCCCTGTTAAGTAAACAAAAACGCTATTTGCATGAGGCGGGTATTTTGCAATTAACAGGTTAGTCGACGGCTCGGCGTGTTTATGTGAACCCCAAACTTGAAGGTCGATGGCTCTTATCTTGGCCACAGAGACTCATCTGGGTTAATCTACGCCCAGTGGAGACACGCTTCCTAGTTAAGCAGGTGACTGAGTGCAGGCTGCGAACCATGGAAACGTGTGTGAGTGTGTCAGGAAATGTGGGCGTGTACTTTCTCCTGTATTTCTCCTGTGTCTCCTGGTCTGTGTGTAATTAACTGCATACTGTATACTATATGTGCCTGTGTCTTTAGTCCTACAGCCTGTCTCAGGTGTATGTGTGTGTGTGTGGCCCACTCACTATTGACAATGGCGGTGGGCAGGATGGATGCCATGGCGGCCTGCTGTGGAAGGAGCTGGATGGTGTCCAGCAGTCTGGCTGGGTACATGCCCTCGCTCAAAGACATGTGGTTCACCGCCTGCAGACGCGAGTCAAAGTCCACCGCAAACGCCACCAGCTCCTCACCCTCCATCATGTTCTTGGTGGTGGTGCACCACAGTTGGCCACCTGGAGAGGAGAACAGTCACGCAACATTTAACACAAGCTGGGGGACTCAGTAATAAAAGACTGTTCCACTTCCGCATGCAAAACATGCGTGTGGTTTGTGGTTCTTTTCATACATACACATTTCGTGAAGCCACTGTTTTGAACAAAGATTCTAATTGTATGTATGTGGTATTTTCCTTTTAGTCTAATATATTTGAGTATGCACATTAATGTTTGTCCTTTTGTAGCTGTAATACAGTTCAAATCAATAATGTTTTAAAAAAATTAGAAACATCTTTCTTCAGTCACTTTACAATGGAACAACAGAGAGCAGTTGGAGACTCGAACAGCGGGTCCTGTACATTATTAGATTGTTGTGCTTTGCGATTAAACATCCCTGTGAAATCTTCTGAACATATTCATTAAGTCAGAGACATAGACGGACGGGGGGGATGAAGGAAAGGGGGGAAGAGGGAGAGAGAGAGAGAAAGAGAGAGAGAGAGAGGGAGGGGAGGTTTTAGCTTAGATAATATTTATCTCAGCCCATGACAGGTCTTTCAGCTGCACTTCATTTTCCATTTAAGAGATTAAAGTTTTTAATGTGACTATTTACAGAAATCTGGCGGGCGAGATAATAACGAACCATGATACGCGCTCGCTAAATGGCAGAATTAGGACATTGTTTCGGGGAAAAGCCGGACAATTAATTAAAGCCCGCTGTTAGCTTTCAAAGATGTGCAAACATTCCGACGGTGCCTCCAAATGAGAGAGGGCCCGTGTCTTTGAGGCCAGCTGTTGGGGAAGAAAGGCTTCTGAGGGGGGACGCGTGAGGCAGGGGGCGGCTCCCTCGCCCACAGCCCTCCCACCCGTCTGAGCGGAACTGATTACCAATGTTTACACGGAGCCTCGGAGTCGGCAGGGCGCCAATCTGCTGGTGGACAGGGTTAAGGTGTTGACGAGAGGCTCCGTTTAAAGCAAATCAGACCAGAGTGGAGGGAGTCCTGCTTACAAAAAAACCCAAAACATAAAAATAGCTATCGCAGTAATAACATAGGCATGATGGTATTACGGTGGTAATCAGGCCACTGAATTCTTAATTCCGTACATTTCTCATCCCGCCTTAAAACCTCGAGCCCTATCGGTGGGTGGAGGACTCCAAACGAAACTACTACAAATGTGTCAAGTGGAGTGAAGCGCTATTAAAATATGCCGTCTCTCAGATTCACGTTCGTGTGCAAGGCAGGGGAGGCTGCGCTGGGTGTGTGTGCGTGTATGTGTGTGTATGACGTGTGTGTGTGTGTGAACGGCAGCGCGGCTTTAAATAGCAGTGTGCCTATCTGTCGGCCAATCTGCTGTGACGAGACACACACTTCAGGCCGCTCCACTTCATCGTTTTGATTCTGTCACGCCGCACACTGCCTGGAGAGCCCCTTTGAATTTTTATCTCCTAATTAGAATAACAAAACTCCCCTCCACTGTCTGCCCAAGTTACCATCAAGGTAGATACAAACTGCCGGTGACAATGAAGAGGCTGGGTGGATATACTGCAGGCCCCAGTCACAAAAGTTTCCACTCTGAGGATCTCTTAGTTCAGAGGCACTTTACACACAAAGAGAATTGTGAAATAGAGCGTCTGATAGGGAGATACAAATCGCCGTCTTTGGATCAAGTCGTATCAAACACACTGTAGCCTGAGCTATAGTGTACGGACTAGATGGCAGATTCAAAAGAAGAAAAAAAAACATTTAATGGTTGGATTCTGCAATTCAACAACAAAATATGTGCTGAGATTGGAACCCCCTTCATCCAAGAACGCTACAGACAGACAGACCGCCCATCTGTGGTGTGTGAAGGTGCTGGAAGCACGTTGTAGGACTGAATTTTCCATTCCCAATGCGATCATGAGACACACACACACACACAGACACACACACAGACACACACACACACACACACACACACACACACACAGACCCTGAAACGTTATTCTGCTATTGTTGCTGTTTCAAAACAGTGATACAAAAAATACATTTGAAATCATCTGTGTAAGAACAAACTTTGGGTATAAGGGTAGGCCTTAACCTTAACATGTGTGCTATCACAAATCACTTAGCACCATGAAAAGATCAAGCACATGTATCAGTCCATACAATTTGGGTGGCCCCATTCAGCGCTGAGGGCCCCTTAAACCCTAACCCACCCCCCTCCTGTTTGATGCACCACAGATGCGCTGCCTGTCACTGCAATTGGCTGACTGTTTTTGAGAAGGACTCTATGGCATCAGGTGGGCAGGTGGTGAAAACAATGTTTCTAGATTCTCTATTCTAAATCTCTCTCTCTCTCTCTCTCTCTCTCTCTCTTTCTCTCTCTCTCTCTCTCTCTCTCTCTCTTTCTCTCCGAGGTTGATTTCCATTGGGAGATTTGGCATTTCCTGAATGGTCATAAAGGTTGGGAGTCTAGTGCCCTCTAGAACGTGGCTCTTATACAGTATGTGTGCATAGCACAGAACAGAGGTAGTCAAGAGGTCCAAAAACACACACACGTACACACAGACATACACACACACATTGATGACCACGTGTATGCACCCTCAGCACACACAAGTCTCCAAACAGGGGGAAAGGCTGTAAAAAGTGCAGCTTGTGATTTGCACTTGTTTGCCTGTTCGCTGTCTGGAATGGGCTGCCTTTGTGCAGTGGCCAATGCAGTTGGAACGAAGGCTATTGTCTGAATCCTCCTGCAGAGCACCTGATAAAAGAATAAAGAACTATGACATATTCTAAAAACAATAGAGGAATTAAGGCGAGACAATAGGCCAGCTGCCTCATTAAAACAATCGGAAACGGCATCCTGTACGTAGTCCAGATAATTAAAAAACGCTGCTTTCCACAGCCTCGCCGCACCATATCCAGCGACTCACAGTGGCCCCGAGACTGGGGCTCCGCTGGCTAAATGCCCTCTTCCCTCTCCTCCTTTGATTAATGGTTCATTTGAACATGCAGTTGAAGATGAACATATGAAGGAATTCAAGAAACTAAATTATGGGCGAGCCTTTTTCCCGTACGAGTACTTATACACTAATCAAACGTCTAAGGATGAATCGCAAAACCGGGGGAAATAAGGCGAATGTTTGTCCCTCCCCTCCCCTAAAGCCCCGAGAGATTTTCAAAGTGCAGGCATCACAGGCCATTTTTAATTTGCTGCCTTGAAATGACTTTATAAGTAAAGGCATGCGTACAGTATCTGTGTACGTATGGCGGCGGCGGGGAGAGGGGCGTAGGAGATACTCCAGCAGGGGATGAAATACTTATAATTTTCCTTGCTCCCCGCGTGCCACCACCACCTCCACCGTATCTTAATGAAACCACAAACAAATCTCTCCAGCCTAGTGTGGAGCAGAGACAACAAAGCAGGGGAAACATAACAGAAGGCCCGGGATAATTAAACTGGCCTGGAGACAGGTATTCAAATGTTGGTGTGTAAACAGCACAACTCTTTAATAGTTTAGCTGTAAAATGCGTAGTTAAGCACATCAGCACTCGCCTCTTCCATCTGTCCAAACAAATTACCAGTGCAGAGGCCATTACTATAGTGGAGTACAGTCCCACTGCAGCAGAAACAACACGTTGTTGGGGGTGGGGATGTGGTGTGTGTGTGTGTGTGTGTGTGTGTGTGTGTGTGGGGGGGGGGGGGGGGGGGGGGGGTGGGGGGGGTGTGGGGGCCAGGTAAAGGAGGTAAAAACAAAAACAAACAAAACACACCCCGAACCCCCCGGGGGAAAAAAAACAATTA
>JAVQIZ010242385.1:0-13740 GCA_036023535.2 Galaxias brevipinnis | reverse complement strand
CCCCCCCCCCCCCCCCCCCCCCCCCCCCCCCCCCCCCCCCCCCCCCCCCCCCCCCCCCCCCCCCGGACGACTATCTCGTCCTGGTAAAGCACGTCAATTAATAAATAATGGGAGTAGACAGACCTTTGGGACAGGAGCAGGGGTGGTGGCCAAATACAGACACATCTGAAAACAAAGAAAGAGAGAGAGAGAGAGAGAGAGAGAGAGAGAGAGAGAGAGAGAGAAAGACAGAGAGACAATAGAGGGAGAGCGCACTCTGCCAATTGTCACTAATTGAAAGTGAAAGTGGTGCAGTGATCTGATGACACCGCGGGGAGACTCTGGTTTGTCATGGAAGATCTTCAAACCTAAAAGGCTTTCTGTCTCCGTAGTGGGGTAAATGAACGCTCAACACGGAGAGCTCAGGACAGAGCCTGGTGGCTGGCGTGCGTGCTAGCTGAGGCTGCACCAGACGAGAGGCGCCTAGGACCACCGTCATGAACTTTGGCGTTTGGCACGGAACCTGGGCCTTCTATAATACCGTGCTCCTCTTTCCATGCTACCGTCATCAAAAGACAGATTGACAGACAGATGGGATTTGGTGCCTTTCTTCTATCACAACTGCATATAGTGGACACTCAGCATGTTGGGTGACAGAGCTTGATGGAGTAGCTGTGAAAACGCAGATAAAAATGCATAAGCTGGGTACATCTATCATGTCGGGGAAAATGGGGGTTCAGCACAGAATCAATTTCCATAGTGCCTTGAGGGCACTAAGAACACAAGACACCTTCCGCAAGTGTACCATCTTTTCTCACACTCTACAATTGACACAGGGCCAAGCAAAGAAGAGAGGATCAGATGGGTTGAAGAAATGAGGATGATGACGATGATGAGTGTGTGTCGGCAAGTATGTGTGTGTGAGTGTGTGAATGAGAAAGTAAGGAGATGAGAAAGGACAAAAAAGACAAACTAAAACAAACAAAAAGCACAAAAGAGTAATTTGACCCGTTTCCTTTCTCACGGAGCAGTAAGTATCTCTACTGGACTATATGGCGCCAGACACACCCGCTATCCTCAACGGTCCAACACCTCCTGTAGGAACAATATTACTAACGTTGGTGCTACAAACACAGGCAGGTAGAAAAAAACTCAGATTGTTACCTACTCTCAGTCTCTCTCTCTCTCTCTCACACACACACACACACACACACACACACACACACACACACACACACACTAACAAATAGCGGCCAGCCATTACAGTACCCTCAACCAACTTGTAAAGTTGTGATTTACACTTGTGTACTAAAAACAGCTTGAGACAAACAAACAAATTAAAAGGCCAGACGGCTAAGCCCCTCAAAGTGTGCCCGCGTTAGGCAAATTTGTTGAGCTGGATATAAAACTACAAGCGAGACAAAAATTGCGACTGTTAAAAGTTTATGCGCAAAAACAACTGTCGTAAGACATGTCTTTCTATATAGCAAGACCAAGGGGGCAAGGCAGCAGTCTGAACTCAGAGAGCTACAGTAACTCTTCTGGAACGTTCCGCATTCAGCCGGACCCTCGCACATGCTCTAAACCCGCAGCTGTCTATCTACAAGGTGTGAGGTCTGCCCCGACTGAGTCTCTAAATCAAATTAAGGTATCCAAGGGAAAGCCATTAGCATTGTAAATACACCATGTCAATCCTGTTTGCCTTGTCGGGGGCTGTGTAATCACGGCTGGTTGACTGGAGGCTAGGAGCCGACAGACCCAGGGACTACCTCTCCATGACGCCCAGCCACCCACTCAGGACTCCCCATGCTCACTGGTTGCATGACTCCCCCCCCCCCCCCATCTCCCCCACCCCTGGAGAAAGAGCCCGCCCCCTGACCTCCTCCTCCGGGGGGGTCAGAGGGAATTTAGCACAAGGGTCCCACATTCCTCCAAGGTGATAATTGCCGCGGCAGCAGGCGGGGGGCCGTGAGGCGCGCGGGGGTAAGCAGGCAGGGAGAGACGTTCTCACCCTCGCAAACACCCTGGAAGCCGAAGGCCGGCCTGAATTATGGCATCAAGCGCCGCCCTGACAGCGTGTGTCACCCGTCCCGTCCGCCGATCAGGTTTTATTTAGTGTCTGGGAGAGAGAGAGAGAGAGCGGACAGCTGTCAGCCAGGCCCTGCACTAAAAACGCCAGCAAGACAAGCCTCTTCACACATACCGTCCGCCATTACCGGGGGCCTCCGTCTGGTGGTGGCTCTAAATAGACGGATGGCTGGGAGTCACTGGGCACATCCTGCAGGCCAGTGGCAGCACACAAACATCCACTGAGCCTCTAACACCCCCCCCCCACACACACACACACACACACCCCCACCACCCCCCTCCGTCATCTCTCCCTCGCTCCGGTCCGCGGCCCGGGGAAAGAAAGGCAAGCCAAGTGTGATGGATGGAGAGGAGGGATGACGACGGCGAGGGACGCTCCACGCGGCCGCTCCCCTCCTCCTCTCCTCCGCTCGGGGTCCGCTTCCTCCGTCCGGTGGTTCCCCTCATCCATCACTCTGCGCCCTGGTGGCTCTGCCCACAGACCCATTTATAACCGTCCAATCGCAACATGCTGACTGGACTTTAGAGTGAAGTCTGCTGGGCAGCACACGGGTGTTACGCTCTGGCGTTATGATAATGTATGTGTGCAGATGTATCGCAGAGGCACATGTTAAGTGGGTGCAGACAGATGCAGATACGCTAATAAATGTACCCTATTCAGTCGTTTTCACACAATCGATGAGGCTCAAGCACAACAAAACCCTAACATGCTTAACGGGTTCACTACGTTGATCGTTACAGTATGCCGTTTGCATGCTAGAACAACTATGTGATCCACTGGGCAGGGGTAGTTTGTTCAGTGAGTAGGGGAGGGCCTGCCGGTGCCATGACTTCCTGGTCGGTGCCCACATGTGGTTTCACCCAACCACACATACTGAGGCTCAGGGAGGTTATACAAGCAGAGGGGGTGATTAAAAAGCAGGAATAATGGCCTCCACAAAACCAGGAATGCGTTTAACTGCTGCGTCGGCTCGGGAATCATTCCGGAGCGAAACGCCACCAATAACATCCAGAAGTGATTCCACCGTTGTGAAGCTGGAGCGCATTTACAGTGGACGACTTAAACCGTGGGGTCCCCGTGGCTAGTGACATGGTTCTTAAAGGAAGAGGCCCTGGGAATGTTTGAGGGGCCTAGCCATGGCTGTTGCATTATGATTTATGTTGGCATGGCATGGAGGGTGACCTGGGAAGATTTGTCCTGGCTATCTGTGACTGTGCTGTGCTGACCTGACTACCCCTTTTACAATCAGGGAATTTGGTGGATCCTTCTAAATCCAGGATTAGAAGTGTCAAGCCTGCCTGTCTGACTGCTCCTCTCGCTGGCCCTTCTTGACAGACCAAACGCTTGCACACACACACACACTCACACACATACACACACGCGGTCCGGGGTTTGACTTTTCTACCAGCGCTTTCCTCATTACACGAGCTTCGTGGCTTTTTAGGGCCATGCGCTTTTATCGGGGATTTCACATTTCCCAGCCTGCCACTTGACATGGCTCACCCAGCTGCCAGCAATCAGGCTGCGGAGGGCTGTAAAGGGGCTGGCCCTGGTCTCCAGCTCGGCACCTTGATTTGAGCACAGCCCATCAGAGCCTCTGGTCCTGCTAAGCCCCCGTAATTACAGGTCACCGATCCCCCCCCACCGCCTCTCTACCCACATCACACACTGACCTGGTCTAACAGAGACGACTGGAGAAGGAGAGAGCGGCGACGACAAGGGCCTCACCGCTGTTTGCATACACGATTGCCAACGGTAGGAAGGCATGTTGGTTATTTATGTTTGTATGGAGCTGTATAAATATGGCACGTGCATGTAACAGTGTAGAATACATTTGTGTGCCCCTGCATGTACATTGAATATCGCGTGTTTGCATAATTGAGAGGTAAGCAAAAAAAATAAATGAAAAATGTTGGCTTTAAAGTTGCCAATAAATGTCCTGCCGGTTATGTCAAACACCTGCCCGTAAAGTCTAGAGGAATGCTGAATGAGACTGAGCTGCAGAGGCAGCCTCCAGTTTGGGGTCTCACGTCGAGACAGCAGGATTTGTAATGGCTGTAACCGGGATTAGTGAGTCCAAGCAGAACAGACAGGGAAAAAATAAGAAGAAAAAAAAGAAAAACTGCACGGAACAATGCTCTTCTTTAAACTCCAGTGTGTAAGAGAACTGCACACTTTGCCCCACAAGGAACTTCAAACAACTCAGCAACTGTAGATTTATAAATATATATATATTCCTCCTAGGCCCAAGAGCATTAGTCTGTTTAATTTAGTAAATACATAGTATTTTTAAATGAACTAATAGTATACTTCCATGGTGGTTGTAAATTTACGTACTAAAAGTACTTCTAAGTGTGTTGTGTAATCCTAGTGGACACATGGCGGTCTTGAAGAAACCGTTCCCAGAGTTTTCTTTCTCTGTCACCAAGCCTGATAGCGCGAGACAGATGATTACAACTCTCCAAAACATAGCCTCCTGGCCTTCCCACCCCCGTGCCATACTCACTCCCCAAACCAAACGCACACATCCCCACACATTGATACACACCATGCGGCCAATATGCAGTAGCAGAGTGAGGGAGAAGTTGTTAAACTTGCTGCCGGTTATGGCCCCCAGGGGAAGGGAGAGGAGCTGACCCCTTGGGCCGGAGCCGCTGCCGCATGGCTCCATCTCTGGTTTCGATTCCCCCAACGCCTGACGCCTTCTTCCCCCTGCACCTGTTGGCCACCAATAGACCCCCTGCCCAGGCCCTTTCACCAGGCAAAATATATGGCCATGCTGGCTAACCCCGCCGAACCAATTACTGCTCGCCCCCAAAGTACAGGTTAGGCTAGGAGGTTTAACGCCAGCTCAACGGTCTACTCACTGGAACCTTTCTGCTCATCCATCGAGCTAGAGAGTGGTTGACACAGGCTGAGCTTTTCACTCCCTAAGCCCCAGGCTGCCACAGTTGACCAGGAGATTAAGCAGCCCTGTCTACACGCAACCATGAATAATAAAGCTATGGCTACCCATGAGCAGACAGTAGCGTGAGCCACACACACCCGTAATAGCAAAGGTCGCTACACAAACACATCATACACATGTACACTAGCAGCTTCAC
This sequence comes from Galaxias brevipinnis, assembly GCA_036023535.2. Taxonomy (NCBI): domain Eukaryota; kingdom Metazoa; phylum Chordata; class Actinopteri; order Galaxiiformes; family Galaxiidae; genus Galaxias; species Galaxias brevipinnis. Next base: position 8,568 of record JAVQIZ010242385.1, on the reverse strand, counting down.
TGTACTGTATTCTTTATGCATAAATACACAGTTAAGGAGGATTGAATGGTTACATTCCTCACACATCTCCTGCACATAGTAGTGCTTTCATTCACACTTGTAATCTTTACTGAACTATCAGTGCATGGGAAACGGGATTCTTAAAAATTACAAATCGACAATTAATAAAGTATGAGTTAACTAGAATGACCAGTTTTTATATTATTTTTGGAAACATATTTCTGAAAATAAGAATACATGTTGCATTTGTTGAATCTAAGGTAATCACATGAAAAAAAATCACATTTAGGTTCGTAGATTGGAAATAGTAATACAGGATAAATAATAATACGAATTCATTCATTCATTCATTCATTAATAAGAAAAGTTCTCTCATAATACAACTACCTACGACTACCTTTAGTCTGGGTGAACAATAACAAATACCACGTGACTGCAGCACTTCAGTCTAGACGCAAGGGAAACCGGTCTCAGTCGGAGCATCCTTGCTGTCCCGGAGAGAGGATAGATGCGGAATATAAATTCACACTGCTGGTCATGATTTGGTCGGGCAAATATATTATTGGGAACAAAAATCCTTTATATTGTACACAACATTTCTGTATTTTTTCTCATCTATTTAATTAATTATAACTCACCAGATATAGCTAAACCCACGCACTTTAGTGTTGTGAAGAAATGTAAACACCATATGTGCTTGTGGCATATACTAGCCTAGCATAGCATTCAGTTTGGCTGGTTGACAGTTTCCTTTCCTTTCCTGCACCTGTCAGTCAGGTTGGAATCTCGACAATCCCTTTCGATCTCATTAAGCTACTGAACCACATTGTAACCACAACAACCCTGTCTGATATAGGCTACAACAGATTGTTTATCTCTACAATAAAAGCACTGACAAAGCGTCATTGTTGTCATGGGGGACTGTGCTACAGAATCAAAAGTTGCGTGGAGGAAAAGTCAAGGCATGTTTTAAACGCGCTCAGTCAGCATGCGACTCACTCTGCTTGGGTGCGTCTATCTTTCTGCCTTGCAAGCTCTTACCCTGTATCCTTTAGCGGGCATCACTTTGTTAACCTGCAGCGAAGCATCCTTCTTCTGCAAAACCGGTTCTGGACATCCCAGCTAGCCGGTCCTGCGACATAATTTCATTTCGGACCGGTTGATGTCACTTCCTGCCTGGGTACTACATAACGAGTCCTAATAAAAAATATAATCAAATCAAATAATAGAAAAAGACATTTTCAGGTCACACGGCAGAAAGGTTCACAAGGTCACCTAAATGTAATCGTTTGACGCTAGTACAAAAAATACTGCCCTGACACAAACATTTAAAGTGATACATAACAGCATCACATTTCGATCATCTGGCAACAGCGCATTATACCTTTACATAACCGAAAGGTTTGCTTTATCCTATATCCATTCCATGGTACGCATTTTGTATTTCCTGGTGGGGCGTGCTTATGAACGTCCCGGATATTGTGCATCATCACCAACTATTGTAACCAGTGTGTTTATAAAAAAAAAATCTATTAAGCCACTCAATAACTTTTTTAAGAGACAGCCTAATCCAGGCTACTGACAAAGGTGGACAGGATCTTAATTGTTGAATGCAGCAAATTGCACAAGTTGGTGGTAGTATACTGGTCAAAAACAGTCAAACTTTGCCTACTTACTTTATGCCAAATTCATTGTGCAATTGTGATAACGTCTGCAGAAATAAAAGGTTGAGTTCACCTGGTATAAAAGTGATGTTGAACTATAACATCTTGAGTATGCCTTTTTTTATTGCTACTTCTCCAACCCACATGTTGAGGTGAAATTGTGGAGACAGAGACACCAGTCCTTCTGTCGGAGGGGGCCTGGAGCAGACTGATGGCTGTTTCTAATGAAGAGCCACAGCGGACGCACTCGGGGGAGGTGAGAGGGGAGGTGAGGCAACTATAGGGCGGAAGACTAGGTTATGGAGGTTGGTCAAGGAGCGGACCCCTGCGATGGGCCGTATCCTCTTTCTTAGCCAAGTTTTCTCCTATTTATCTTTGAACTGTGGCCCAGCGGCCCATCTCTGATCTACAGAGGGGCTCCCTTTACCCCTGGCCCCTCGGCGGCCTCCATGATAGATGACCATCAGCATGCCAATACTGCACAATATTTCAATTTCCTGCCCAGGCGGAGGTATTCAGGGGGTCGAATGGAGTTCAGAAGCACAGTGTGGTGCCTGCATTCACGCCACCAGCCCCCAGCTCTGTACTGGAGACCCAAGACCCAAACATGGAGCCTGGAACATTCCAGAACCCGGGCCCTCTTCGTGTCAGCAAAACAACCCCTGCAGTCGCTGACTCTGTCCGACAGACAACAACACTGTGAATTTTGAGCCACTTCCTTCAACTCACAATTCGGAAAAAATTGATCTAGATAGATGGTTTGAAATACATATAAAGCACGATATTTAATTGCAGTTTAATTGAATTTGTTATTTGTATTTTTTGCCGTTTTGTCAATTGCCTGTTTACATATTTACGTACCATATAAATTACCAGATATTTAATATGAATATAAATTATAATGTACCTAGGTTTAATACTTTTGTTGGCGAAAAAATTTAATAAAAAAGAAATCTACTTTTTTGTTGGAATGCATTCCAACTTTTCTGTTTTTAAATTGAATCCTTCAAAGCACATGGAAAATATTCGGCAAGTAGCAACCATAAATGAAGCATTAGATCAGTTTGACATTATTATCTGGGTCAGTTATATTTATTTTTCATGGTGGTTCAAGGCAACAAGATTATGTACAGTACATTCATGCTTAAAGCGTGCAAATAGGCAGTGTGTATAAATGCTTGTGCTAGTAGCCTACACATTCATGTGTTCTATAGTGCTTTGTGATTGGACAATATAGCAGTGTGGCAGCTTGCAGTGATGCTTGGATTGGTTGGAGTGTGTCAGGGGGCCAGCAGGAGGCAGTAGGGGATGCGGGGAGGCAGGCAGTGCGACCTAGTGGTTGGAGAGGGGCACATAGTGTAGGATGGATGGAACTGCATCTCTCTCTCACACACACACACACACACTCACTCACACACACACACACACAAACACACACAGAGAAACACAACGCACACATAAACCACCCCAATTCTTCAAAGGGCAGTAGTGGCAAACCATCTATCATCTATATCCACCCACTGCCGGATCCTAATAATGTTTGAATATACATTCATTGTTGGTGTAAATTTTATCTGCCTCTAACACATGCTCCTAACACCTCTGGCCCGACCTGCATAATAACAGGCCTGGAGACTGCCATAACAGCATTAGGCCTAGTGAATGCTTGATGTAATTCCAGTGGCTTTCCTCAATGCCAACCTATTGTTCAAGTACTAAACATTACACACAGTCTCGTAACCCTTCCCACCGACCCCCTACGCTGAATGACTTTATGCTTTGTCACCATCATCGTCTTCGTTTTCCGCCCCCACCCTCCTGGTCCCCAAAAACCAAATGGTGCTAATGGCAACTTCTAAGTCAAAAGCCCTGTGGCTCTATGGCTGTTCAAACATCAACACATGTATCTAATACAGACCTGATAGGTAATCTAATAATCATTATAATATTTTATGAATACACACATTTTCAGGAAACACATATACCTGAGCCATTAAGACATACAGACATATTTTGACTGCCAGGTGAACAGCCGTGATCAGCAATGTGTCAACCCATAAACAGAGCTACGCAGGCCACTGCCAGCCTGGCGACGCTCAGGATTGGTCACCCCACTTTGAACCCGCCCCCCCCCTTCCCCTTCCCCGCCCCCCCCATGATCAGCCCATCTAGAAAATGTTAGATTACCCCCCCCCCCCCCATCCAGATGTGTTTTTGGCAGAGATTGAACGGATGGCACAATAATGGTCGACGAGGGGTGAATGGACGAATGGATGGATTAATGGGTGGGGCTGGTTTTGGGGCAAGAGCGGGGGTGGGGTAGTGGGGGTGTATACAGTGTACAGAATGTGTCCCCTACAGCAGGGTTTACTAGCAGCCTAGCTCCAGAGGCAGGGGAAACAGCCCCGTTTGCCTTGGAGGGGATTAATAATGAATTAAGGCACCCCCTCCCCCTTCCAAAAAGATATTCATGCATGCTAATGCATCCATTATTTATACAGAGCAAACAGAGCGGCTAGTGGTGGCCACATGCAAGAGGGAGCTGTCCCCCTCCGGAAGAGTTTGGGAGGCCGGGTGGGGAGCTTCTGCTCATTGTGGCGGGGTTTGAGGCTAGGGCTGGGGCTGGGGCTGGGGTTTGGGTGGAGATGGGCTGGGCTGGGCATTGGATTGGGGAGAGGAGGAGGAGGAGGAGGAGGAGAAGGAGGAGGAGGAGGAGCGAGGGGGGCCTCTCTCCCAGACAGGCAGCCAGTCAGTGCATGGGGGAAGTGGACCGCCAAGTACTATAGGGGGAGGGGTGGATTAAACAAATAAATACATGATAAGAAATAATCACGCTGGGGAGGTAGGGCTCAAACAGAGACAAAGACGCTAAGGGGGCGTGCCGGGGGCCGGAGGGGGGTTAAGTCAGGGCGGATTTAGTGTCTGAAATGCTCAATTTCGCTCCGAAATAATGGGAGGGTCACAACAACTTTTTGGTTGTCTAGCCTTTTGATTTGTCTGCTGGGTTGGTTAGGGCACTTACGATACTCTTAGAGGAGAGTTAACCAAAGCTTGTCTGCCGGGCACCGATCTGGAGTGGGTCTGGAACAGTCGGGGCCTATCAGACTTACCCCTGCCTGTAATTCTAATGTCATGATTAGCACATGGCTGTCGGGATGGAGAGTGGGCAACATGAATTAACGCTGCATCAGATAGCCGACATACACAGTTTACTGTAAATGTGTTGTGGACAAAAAAGAGACAAAGCGAGAGGGAGAGAGAGAGAGAGAGAGAGAGAGAGAGAGAGAGAGAGAGAAATAGAGGGCATCGAGTACATCATCAGAGCTGAAGTGTGTTTCGAATGGGAGGCTGAAGACAGGGCTGGTGTGAGCGAGCTGGAGAAATGGGCTCTCACATACAGCACGTCAGGTATGCGGTGGGATGCAGAGGACAGCGAGCGCAAGAGATACAGAAGATAATGAAGGCATTTGGCTGAGTAGGCATATCCCCGCCTATCCACTATATTAGCATAGATACAGAGCCCCCGAGGGTGACCGGGGGACTGGGACCTGGTGTGCAGAGGGACGGCAACATGGGTAACCATGACTCCACCAGTCATCTCCATAGATACCATTGGAGCCCCAGCGGCTCGGGATTTGATTGATGGTCTGGGTTATCAGCACCATAACATTTATGTGGCTTTATGCCAACATTAACTCTCTCCCTGATGGGGTTGTAATCCCTGTAACCAGTTCAACTCAAATGCAGAAATGATTGACCCCAAAATATAGAGAAATGTAAAAAAATAAATAAATAAAAAGAATCAGTGCTGGCTGACTCCATGAATGATTTGAGAGTAATGGAGGTTTTTGACTGCACTGAATGTCTACACTTAGGCTGACTGTCAGTGCCTTTACTCAGCGAATTGGGGAGGCTTGGAAAGGCCACTGAGAGTTAACTGTTTTGGTCCTTTTGTACTTATGTGCATGAATACACATTTGCTCTGTGCAGGCAGCATATCTGGGGTATAAGGTTATCAGCGTGGCTTTGGAAAAAGTGTCCCCATGGGATTGACATTTCTGTAGCCGGGAAACAGAGCGATGACAGGAGGGGGTGTCTTCTTTTAAAGAGTTCATATTTCATCTACCTGTAGTTTTTACCTTATCTTTTTGTAGGCACAATTTTTTGTAAATCGCTTTGGATTAAAGCGTCTGCTAAATGAATGTAATGTAATGTAATGTAATATTAAAAGGGCACAATAATGTTATTATCAGGAAAGTAAAACAAATCTCTTTAGGAGGTTCATGTACTTTGATAAATGTACCACATATTGTATCCTAAAAAGAGCCCTTCCTGCTTAAATCAGGAAAGCCCCATCGGCAGCCTAGATTTTTCTTACAGTAGCCATGCAACAGGCTCTCCTCAATTAACACTGCGGGCCAGACCTCCCAGAAGGACACATCAGCATTGTGCAAATATTGCAACCCTTTTTTTCCACTGAAACAAACACAAGGTGTTTAAAGTGTTTCTTTATACCCCGACCTCACCGCACAGGAAAATCCATAAACGTTGGAATAATGTCAAAACAACTGGGTGAGGTTTGGGGCTGTTTTCATTTTCCACTGTTCAAAGGGAAAAGGGTTCCTGCAACATTTCCTGTGCCTCCAGGATTTTTTCTGACAAATACAACAGCATCTTAATTAAACATGCGGCCACCGTTGGAAACGTTGCTCCGTTAACTACCGTCTTGTTAACATGGGGGGGACCTGCCCTAAAAGTGCTAAAGTGGCGCTTTGTAATCCTGTAACTCAGCTCATGTCTGCTCTGACAGGGTGGCACCGTTTAGAGGAAATAATAATGTGGCTGTGCACACACACCTCGCGAGCTGGTTATGGCTGGTTTGAATAAACGCCGTTGCTGTTGCAGAGGGTGGTCTGACGGCCTGCTTCGCTGATGAACGAGCCGAAAGCCTTTCTGGTTAGAACGTACCGATGTTAAAACAGATCACTCAGAGATACCCTTTACACACAGAGAGATGACACACACACACACACACACACACACACACTATTGCCTTAAACACACTCAACCCGCAGCTGCCTGGAGGTCAGGGAGAGTGGCCGTGGCGTGGCGTCCCTGACCTGCCCCAGGGTGTCGGAGGAGGAGGGGGAGAGAGAAAAGGCTTTGAGTCTCCTCGGAACGACGAATTTCCAACCTCCTCCCGAACAGGCCTTCGTTGGGTTTCAAAGGCTTCCTGGTTTTACGTTACTGGCCAAACACTCCCCAGCTGTACATCAAGTGGCCACTCTGGACGAGAGATCAGAGCCCCCGTGACGCAACCAAACATCTCGGTCAAAAGCAAAGTGATCAGGAGGAATGCTATTGATGCCGGTGTTTGCTCAAACAGGTCAGCGGTCCCTCGTGACAGGTGTGGTGTTACTCGCACAGCGGTTGACACTGCCAGTAGTTTCCATTGTGAGGCACGGCTCGTACTGCCGTTGCACTTCTAAAGAGACTCGAGCGGTCCTAGATGGCACAATAGAGCGTGACTGAGGTGGCCATGGCCTTCAGGAGCACCTTCATCTTTCATCTACCTCGACTTCGAGTTGGTCTTCAACCGGCCTGTCTGTCAATCTCTTTGATCACACAAGATCAAACCCTAAAAAAAAGCACAGTAAGCCTATCCTTCCAGAACAAGCCTATCCAACTGCTTCGCTGAAGAGATATATGACCCTGTGTTAAACTGTGAATGGGTAGAGAAAGGCCGCCCTATTGAATCCCATTAGAACTCCTGTCCCGACTGTCTTAAGGCCTGCCTTCTGCCTTAAAAGACATGTTAAGAGAACAGGGGCCTCAGAATGAGCTAACTCAATGATAATAGCAACCGACCCGGGCTCCTTAACATGTCAATGGTGCTGGGTCCGCATGCATAATTCTGCACTGTCATTGTGGTGGCCTCTGTGTTGCCCGCTGACAAAACCCCAAACCGCAGGCACGGGGTCCTATTGTCATGGGCGCATCCATCTGGATCAAGGCCATTAGAGGATATTTGCACTTCCTCTGTTGCTCCTTGCTCTTTTTGACATGCGGCAGAAGGAGCCGGCATCGCCCACCAGCACTGGTCCGATTGAGGTGCAGATTGACCTGTATGGGGGGACAGGGAACGGGGACAGAAGGCCAGCGCTCCTGTCAAGCCCGGTGATAGACACACACACAGGGACTGCTAGTTGGCTTGTATTCCCTGAGGCACAGCAACGATTGATGGGACAGGGCAGGGGAGGAAGCCCGCGTGGCCCGACATCACCCTTTTGTCCCTGGGGCGGTTGCAGGGTGTATCGGAACGAAACTGGCTCGTGGCCGCAGCACACTTTTGGTGTCAACTGGCATCGACATACAACCGCCACTGGCGTTTGGGGAGATACACCCCCAGCCCTTGTTTATGCACACATAAACTCACAAACTCCGACACACACAGAAAAAACCAAAGGCTAAAAACAGACTGTGCTCTAGAAAAGACACAGTTTATGCCTACTTTTTGTATTTGAATATGAATTAAACATTAGACATTGTGTGTGACATAAGCGAGGCCCTCGGTATATGAAGCAGAGGTTGTTAATGATCTGAGCAGCAAAGCATATTAGTGGGGTTCTTTGAAGACGTGAAGGGGTTCGCAGAATATCACATACATCCCTCCAGTTAGGGCTCAGAGTAAACCTTTATTTGAGGTGTGTGTTTGAGTGTGTGTGTGTGTGTGTGTGTGTGTGTGTGTGTGCGCGCGCGTGTGTGTGTGTGTGTGTGTGTGTGTGTGTGTGTGTGTGTGTGTGTGTGTGTGTGTGTGTGTGCGTGTGTGCGTGTGTGTGTGTGTGTGTGTGAGAGAGAGAGAGAGAGAGAGAGAGAGTGTGTGTTTGTGTGTGTGTGTGTGTGT
>JAVQIZ010242383.1:0-21271 GCA_036023535.2 Galaxias brevipinnis | reverse complement strand
GTGTGTGTGTGTGTGTGTGTGTGTGTGTGTGCTCTCGCTATACATACTCGTATACACACACACATTGGGATGTCTTTGTGTGTATGCGCAACCAAGCGTGTTTGTGTGCGTTCTGTGTGTCTGTGTGAGTGTTAACAAGCCAGTGGGCCTGCAAAAAGAAAAAAAGAAAGAAGAAAGAGCAATACAGCAGCAGCTGTTGAGTAAACCTCAGGACGAGCATTGTTCTAACGAGAATCCGTCTTTTGTATCAAAAAGGGAACAGTGAGTGATTGAGTGGGAACAGCCTCCAGGGCTGTGCTCTGCATTGTCTTCGGTTGGCCGACACACAGCGTTGCGAAACCCTCTGCCCAGGTCCCCCCAGCCTGTCTGCAGCTTGAAAAGAGCCCTCCCGTGGTGGGCTTTGGGTTAAAGCCACGGCAGAGGAATTTTTCAGTGGGAAGAAATTGGTCAACTCGCAGATCTCTTCTTGTGAAGTGAAATGGCCACCCTAGTGATTTTGATGTTTAGCTGTGTTTCGTGGCGATTGGATCTTATGAGATCAGCCTCACACAGAGGGAAGTATTTATGTAAAGCTAATGTTGTGAGAGCGGAGACGATATTACCCATGAAACTGTAGTGTCGTGTTTATGTTCTTTTTTGGGGATGGGGGGGTTGGGGGTGGGGCACACAACCTCCTGAGTTGTGTAACGGAGATGGATGGGTTTGTAGGGTTGAGACCGACGCAACAAGAGCCTATCAACCCCTGTTGTAAGAATGCAGGCCATTGTTGATGTGTCAGAGCCTAGTGTAAACAATGTGAGCCTTCATCGCGGGTTGTGTCCATCGCTGCATGCGATTCCTCGGGCTGTGGGGCTTCTGTGCAGGAGAAAGACCTTCATTCAGCCCCTGTACCCTCTGTCTTCCAAAACCTGCCATTGTCCTCTCTCTGCTCTCTCACTCGCAGGCTCTGACCAAAGTTTTTCTTTCTTTCTTTTTTTTTATTATTATAATTTTTTTTTTTTTTTTTTGCTGCAGACACTTGCATTGTAGCTGTGACAGACTCTCAACAAAACTAACGGGATTTTCAAAAACCCTCTGTAGACCTGAAAATAAAGTGCTTCACTTCTCTCCTTTTTGGCACCTCATCTTCCTGTCACTCTTTGGGGTTAACGGTTCTATAAATGTCTTCTAAGTGGTATTGCAGCCAAGGTCAAGCTTATGATTAAGGCAGCAGTAATACTAACTTAAAAAAAAAGAAGGCTTCCATCAGACGTTGGAACCCCCCTGAGTCGTGTCGATGGCAGCCACTCTACTTTGTGCGTTAATGACTAGTTGCTGGGCCCACGCGTGTCGCCTCACATGTCTCATACTGTGGCTGAACCTGAGAAAGATTTCCAAAATGACGTCATTCCTGCTCGGTTTACTGTTGTTTTGAAAGAAAACGAATGTGAAACGCTGGGCCGCGCCGTCTGAATGCTAGTTTCTATTCTAAGTTGCTGCATTTTGGGAGACGGGACGGAGGAGGATGGGGGAATGGGGGTGTTGGTTGGATTTCACAAGAGTTAACCTCCAAATAACGCTCCTTTTAAAAAAAAAAGAAAAAAAAAGTTGTTTTTGCCCACCTTCTTTCACGTTAGTCTCTGAGAAGAACGTGACAGGCTTGTTAAGAAGCCCCCCCCCCCTAAAAAACCACGGCGGTCTCCACAAAGCTTATTCTGCCCACACCACCCTGCGCCCTGTGTCTCGTTAGGTCCATTCTATGCAGCTCCTGGCAACGGTCGCTCTTCTGCCACAAAATAAAAAGACAATGTGAAAGAAGTCTGAAAGAGGAGTTAGCCCTCCATGTCACCCTGTGTTAGCATCAAGTTAGGATAACAGGGCTCTGCTTTCGGAGGAGGCGCTCTGGCCAAGTCGGGTTCCATCTGCCCTCCCATTGGACAGTTTCTCTTCCAGGAGGCTCCGTGCCCTCTGATGACTCTTAGGGGTTTTCTGGAAGTCGGAGCGATGGAGCTGACGCCGCTGTGCTGTTTTTAAAACGGAGCTAAAGCATCTGAATCCAATAAAGCAGCTCTAATCTCACATTTCATCTCTGCCAGGTTCTCTGCAAACTACAGTGCACGCGCACACACACACACACACACACACACACAAACACAGACTAATAAGTAGTTTTCTTCCTATTTATTTCTTGGTTGCGGTCTTCATAGACTGTTGTAAACATGGTTGATGAATTACACTGTCTCAGTTGGTTTGACAATGAGTAATATGTTTATGCTACATGATGAATAGTGTCATTTGTTACTGTTACCTCAAGTTCACTCAAGATCGTTTATGTGCGCCTGTTTGCATGTGCGTTGTTTGTTTTTGTGTCTGTCTGTTTGCTCATAATGTAGACCCATGTGGGCCCCATGTGCTCTTGTGTATATTTCTTAAATGTCTCCCCATCTCTGTTCCCTTATATCAAATCATATCTGCAGGTTGTGCACTCTGACTCTGAAGAAGCTGGTGGTCATGAGGGAACTGGATAAGGAACTCATCTCTGTGGTCCTGGCTGTTAAGATCCAGGTAGCGTCCATTCGCCACCACATTGTTGTACCTGCTCAGTAGGGCATGCAAAAACCTGCCTGTATTGTTGACATTTTACACCAAGCCACACACACACACACACACACACCCATCAGGTATTCATTCACAGGTGAATTGTGGAATCTTGTTCTACACTTCCTAATAGTTTTTACTGCCAATCAAGTGTGAAAGTAAAAGCTATTTTCACAGAGGGAAACTTACGGAGTTTTTGTGTGCCACCTCTGACATCTCAACTATAGTCAAGATGGATTTACTGTAATAGGATGTGCCCATTCTATGATTCATATAATCCTATGGATTTTCCCACAGGGCTCCAAGAGGATCTTGAGGTCCCATGAGATAGTGCTGCCCCCTAGTGGATCGGTGGAGACAGATTTGGCACTCACCTTCTCACTGCAGGTAAAAACATGCTCTGGAAATTATGCAAAAATAAATAAATAAATAGGTGCAGAAGATTGTGGATATTATGACTGTAAGTCACTTGCCTAATAGTGAGCTGGCCAGGAATGTCTGAGTGCCTAGTATATTTAGTTGGATGCATCTATTAAAATCCCCTTGTTTTTCCACTGCAGTACCCTCACTTCTTAAAGCGTGAAGGCAACAAATTACAGATTCTACTTCAGAGGCGAAAGAGATACAAGAACCGAACTATCTTGGGCTACAAAACTCTGGCCGTAGGCTGCATTGACATGGCTGAGGTAAGACTCTGCTTTATTAAAGATGACCTTCTCCTGCTGCAAAACAGACCGAATTCAATAAACAAAATCCATGGTATTTCATGTGCTTTGTGATTAGCCTCAAATTATTGTTTTCTGATATTTGTTGAGGGGTTTTGCTTACTCCTAGCTTTATTTTGGGGGATTTTCTGGATCCCTGTTTTTTAGGCTGGCCTTCACTTTCTAGACGTGTACAACAGCATGACTCACAGGAGGCTCTCCAGCAGAAGGCCAGTAACAATGATGTGAAAATATAATGGTGGGAAGCTGGAACGGAGGGGAAACCTGTCAGAGACCAATGTTCTCTCTTCTTGTTCCTTCGCCTACTGGGGGGTTTATGAGTCTCAGCCAGCCTGTCCGTCGGTCTTCCTGGCTTTCTTTCGTGTCTGAGCTCTTACTTAATGGATCTGAACACCAGGGTGACGACCACACAGGTGGCAGTTATAAAATGGATGAAAGGGTTATGGGGCTTTTTATTGACAACTCGGAAACAGTGGTTGCTGAGGAAACAGGCGAGAAAATTTAAGTCATAGAAAACCAATAGACCGTTTTTTTAACTTTCCTGTCTTAAAGACACAGATGGACTCTCTCTGAGCTGCTTTGGGGCCAGTGATGTAGGATTAAATCAGGCAGAGGAAGATGGATGTAAAGATACTGACAGGACATGTGAACTCTTATTGTCTTGTGTTGTATATATGTCTATTTTAACCAGATTTCTTTCTCTCCCTCTCCCCCTCTCCCCCTCCCTTTCCCCCTCCCCCTCTCCCTCTCCCTCTCTCCCTCTCTCCCTCTCCCAGGTGATGCAACACCCTACAGAGGGGGGCCAGGTGCTTCCGCTGTGCAGCAACCAGAAGGACATGCTGGGGAAGGTGGCTGAGATATGGATCTTCTCCCTGTCCAGCCAGCCTATAGACCACGAGGATGCTGCGCTGCAGGGTGGCCAGAAGATCAAATGCTCCGGTATGTACTGCAGGTTCCTGACACCACCGTGCCCCTGGTGAAGACCAGGTTAAAACGGCATGTGCTCATCAAATTTGGCAGGCATGGGGGAGTACACATGAACCATTTATTTCAACCTAAGTAATTTATCCCACAAGCGCACAGGAAAGATATCACAAACCACTGCTATCGAAGAGCAATCTGCCAAGTCATTTTTCTATTTTGGAGCTGGCTGCATTCCAAGTCTAAAAGACCCCATGAAATATGCACGAGATTTCCTTTACACGTCTCTGCCTGTCGTCTCTCTCACAAGTAGGGTAATGCCTTGCCCCTCTCTCGCTCAGATAACTACTCGGAGGAGGAGTACGAGAGCTTCTCCTCGGAGCAGGAGGCCAGCGACGACGCCGTTCAAGGCCAGGTGAGGGAGTTCACACAGATCCTTGTTTGCCTTCACTTCAGCTTATTTTTCTAACTGACTTGTATACCGAGCGGGTACGAGTCCCATTTTCAATGCAGTGTCGCGGAGGTTCATTTTGTGCAAGTGCTTTATTTTTTGCTATATCCGCTATGAGTAGCTATGCAAAACATATGTACTGATTCTCATTACGTTAAAAGGTGGTGTTTAATAAACATTGCTGTCGATGTTACTGTATTTCCCGATCAACACTATTTTGGAAGTCATTTATGTATAAACCTTCTCCTCTGTGATGAACAGTGAGCTCATGCCTATGCGTCTGGTCTTGTCTTCAGGATCTGGAGGATGACGAGTACGACATCAGGAAGCCGAAGAAACAGAGGAGGTCCATAGTAAGGACGGCCTCCATCACCAGAGTGAGTAACGGGAGCCAGCGGCGTCCGTCCATCAACAAAGGAAGATAAAAGGCCCTGTTTTTTTAGTTCTAGCCACATGCACCTTGATGTTGCTGGGACTATCGAGCGGACCCAGCCAGCACGAGCTGAGATGCGATTTCGTTTTTCTTCATATTGATTTCTGAGGATGCTCATTGCGATCAATAAATATGCCACTGTTTTGACTCTATGGTCTCTGCTGCTGGTGAACATGTAGGTGTCATTACAGCAGATTCAACTAAATGGCTTTGTTGTTGTAACAATCAGTCATTGTGAAATTGAAGTTGGTATTCTGAGCTGACAGGTGCTGGTTTGTATTTTCTCCTCTCTTTTAGCAGCAGAACTTTAAGCAGCGAGTGGTGGCTCTCCTGAAGCGCTTCAGAGTTTCAGATGAGGTAAAGATTTTTCTGAGTGTGGTCAGACTACTGTTCGCTGACACTTTTTTATTTTCTCCCACAGTAGCTGACCTTACCTGTGCGTGTGTGTGTGTGTGTGTAAAGGTGTTGGACTCTGAGCAGGACCCCGCGGAGCCGCCTCCGGAGGTTGAGGAGGACCTGGATCTGGAGAGTCTGGAGTTTGAGAACCCGAGTGACAGCGGCCCAGAACTGGACGATGATGACAGCGTACTAAGCACCCCGAAACCCAAACTCAAGTGAGTGGTGTGGGTGTGGGTGTATGTGTGCAAACATGCGTATATGAGATGGGCTACTAACTAAATTATTGGTGCATTCTATGTTTCATCTTAACTGAGCACGTTCATCCAGCATTTCGAAGCTCTAAAACGTTTGCCTGTTTCTGCTGAAAATCTTTCCAATGGGTTCCAGGCCATATTTTGAGGGCCTGTCCCTGTCCAGCTCCCAAACGGAGATTGGCAGCATACACAGCTGCCACAGAGAACCCCCCAGCCCGGTAAGACCCCTATGTAACCCCTCTTTAACAATACACACTGCAGCACACACACACACACACACACACAGACACACACACACAGTTCTTCAGCCTCAAACAGAGGCATTGAACTGCACTGGAGCGGCATATTCTTTAGGGGCAAGCTAAGGGGAGCAAATGGATTATGAAAGGGATTATCAAACTCTATCGCATGAAATGTGGGTAAATTCAATATTGGAGTCTGCATACATTCTATGCAACATACACTGGGGATTATTAGGTAAACATGTAATCCTAAACTCTAGACCATCACATGTAACACCGATATAACGTAGCATATAATTCCTCTCTGCCCTTGAACTCTTTCCAGATGGACCCAGACAAGTCCAAGAGTGGTGGGGCCAAGTTCCAGGTGGACAATGTCTCCGATACTGTGTCGTTTGTGAGTGTAAAGGGCCACATCTGCCAGACATCTGTGTATGCATAGATAGCTTATAAACACTCCTTCCTGGCCTCCCTGTCTCCCTCGCTGTATCCCCATTAAACACAAACACTGTTTACTTAGACAGAGGGAAAGCCAAGAGTGCAGCAAAAGGCAAAGAGCACAATCACAATACATTGACTCCCCCCCCCCACCCCCCCTCTCGCCATCCCATTATCTCTGTCTAATTTTAGGTCATTCTTAATGGGATTGATTGCAGTGTAGTGGGATTGAGTAGAATTGATTTGATCTGGCTTAATAGACTGTACCACAGCCTAAGTCTTCCTCCCCATCTCTGTCTCTGCCCCTTGTTAATCCCCAGGAACAGCCAGAGGCGGTGACACCCACCACGGAGCTGGAGATGGACAACATGGACACGTTTATGGAGAGGCTGCCCCCTAGTGGCAAGATGACAAAGACGGAGTCCCTCATAATTCCATCCAATAGGTGAATTAGTAAGGCCTGAAGACCTACAGTATATGTAATATAGGTTTATATTGTATAAGCCCCTCAGGTTAAGGGTTTTAAATTAGGACGGTTATTACAGTTCCCCTTCTGCCCCCGTTCTTGGTTTTGCTGGAGGCATAACAAATCACTTTATATGGACATCTCCCAAGAACAAGAGACCGTTACACTGTCTGTCCAGATGTTACTAGGGTCTGTTCTACATTTCAGCTGTTCTACATCAAGCACGTTATGATATTGTGATATCTTGTGTCTTTTCCTTGGCTCAAAAGTATAAAGCCTGTTTTTTTTTCTGTTCTTCTCGTCATTCCAGGCAGGAACCTAAGTTGGCTGGAAGGAGAGGGAGGAGCACCTCGCTAAAGGAACGCCAGCCCAGCCGGCCTCAGAACGAGAGGGCCAACAGCCTGGACAACGAACGGTCCTATGACGCACGCTGCCATCTACAGGTAACAAGGACAAACTGCACCCAACATCAGCTCGTCTCTGTAATATCACATCAAGATTAGTGGAGGTCTAGGAGTGGGTAGGACTGCTACCTGGTTAGAAAAAGGTCATGTGCTCAAATCCCAAGAACCCTAAATTGCTCCAAAGGGACTTTCCTGTAATCTCACTGTAAATTGCTTTGGATAAAAGTGTCTGCTAAACGACAGTAAACGTCATATTAAGGTCATTCTGCAGAATTTGGGGTTTAACTGTGTTTCCAGGTATATTGCTGTTGTGAAGTAAGATCTCCTTGAGTTGTAAAAAAATTGTTACTTTCCTAGATCCCAAGGAAGACCGTGTACGACCAGCTGAACCACATTCTGGTGTCAGACGATCACCTCCCTGACAGCATCATCCTCATCAACACCTCCGACTGGCAGGGCCAGGTCCGACACAGACACAGAACCACATACCGAGTCTCATAGAGGCCTCAGCTCTGCTGTTACACTCCTTCTTTCTCTGTTCACAATTGAACTTCTAGAAATTGAAGGATAGGTCAGGATGAAGGACAGTCATTTTGCCCCCCAAAAAACGTGACAAGTTCTTATTTTTACTGAATTGTTTTGCGAAATATATTGTAATGAGAATGTTTTTTTTAAGCAATTTTCAGGCAAGGAGATAGGATAACCTATAATTATTATAAAGTAAATAACTAACAATGCAGCAGTATCTAGCATAAATAAAGACCCTTATAACGTTATTGTTTTCCCTGTCCTTCCCACAGTATCTATCAGACGTGCTGCAGAACCACCATCTACCAGTGGTGTGCACCTGCACCACGGCCGACATCCAAGCGGCGTTCAACACAATAGTGTCACGCATACAGAGATTGTAAGTCTCCCTCTCTCACATCCTAGGGGGAAAAAAACACTAGATAAAAAATATTTGTGCAGTTAAGATAGGATTTTAAGTGAAATACTGGACCATATATTTTACTACCATATATTTGTCTAATATATAATAATAATAATAATGATAATGATAATTATAATAATAATTACAAATATTGTAATAATTTTTTTTTAAATATAACTATAATAATATATATTATTATTATTATTATTATTATTATTATCATTATTATAATTATTATAATTATTATCATTCATTATATAAGTACAATTTGTTACATTAACATCTAGTGCTAAAAACGACCTTGCTTACCATTACTGTTGTCACAGTAACCTTTTTAACTTGTGTGTTTTGTCTGGCAGCTGTAACTGTAACTCCCAGACACCCATTCCCATAAAGATAGCTGTGGCAGGAGCACAGCATTACCTCAGCGCAGTCTTGAGGCTGTTTGTGGACCATCTCACCCACAAGACCCCTGACTGGCTGGGTTACATGAGGTTCCTCATCATCCCTTTAGGTTAGTCGTGGGGATGGCTGGAAGTCTGCAACACGACAGGGATATTTGTTTTTAACGTTTATAGTTTATAGGATCATTTCTGAGTGTTTTAAATCCGAATCTCTGAATCATGATCTTTTTGGGTTTTTTTCACAAATATTTTACCACTATGTGATGATGCATTATGTAAGGGTTTGACGTGTCATTTTGTTAATTGTAAGCAGGGTCGCATCCAGTGTCCAAATATCTTGGTTCTATTGACCATCGATACAACAGCTTGTTCCAGGATGCTGCTTGGAGAGACCTGTTTCACAAGCCAGAGGCCCCTGTCATAGGTAAGACTATGTTATGTATGTTATGTTATGCTATGTTAGGTTTTATTATATATTTATATTATACCCGTGGTTGATCTTGGCACTATTACATTATTAATATTATTGTTATTTAAAACAATAAAAAAATACTTTGTTTTAAAAGAAATGATAACAATATTTGATTATTTGTTAAGAAAAATTTGAACGATGTTCGTTTGTACAGTGCAGGAAAATCTGGATGTAGTATCCAGGGTAACCCAGTATATGGTAGGGGCCAATGGAGCACACCAGCTGCCCATAGCTGAGGCCATGCTTACTTACAAACAGAAAAGGTAAGGTTTCAACCTTTCTCTTTTCATGTTATTGAAATAAAAACACATTTTAAATTAGTATTCACACACGGGTTTTTAAAATGTAACATGTTATTTACTAGTATGAATCAAAAATGTATTTAGCATACTGCCGGGGACTCATCTCACATGTTTACCCAATGCACATTTGCACCTGTACTTTCAAGAAACCTTCTAAAACGTTGTCAAAGGGAACAGGTGCTTACTGTCCTTTGGTAAAATATTTCTGACACTTGGTATTCCCTCCTAAACCTCACTGTCTGTCTGTCCATCACTGTATGTGAATAACATTTTTTTTTCTTGTGTTTATTTTCTTTTCCTTGCTTTCTTTTAAGGAAAAAGAGCTTTCATTTTGATTTTGCAGTAAGGTATTGTGGTCTGCTTGCGTCTGTTTCTTCCTAGAGATTCATCCGCTTTCTTCTTTCCCTAGAGCTCTGCAGCCTGCGCTGTAGCATGCCATTTTAACAGAAGCTTACTAATAGAAAATAATAAAAATCTGGTAACAGCCAGTATATATATACCAAAACATAATTTTATAGTTTTCTTGATGGGCACCTAAGGCACTGCTACTCTAATAAAATAAATAGACCCAGTAAAGCACAGTACATGTGTGTAGAGCATGGCAAACCTTAAAAAACAAAACATGGTTTGCATTATTGTTCTGAAGAAAATCTGTACTATGTGCAGCACTGTGGCTCACATTGGTAAAAAGCTGACGAAATTAAGTAGCAGATCGAGAGAACAGGCTTAACAAGGTAATCTGCTAAAGTGGCATGATCTCAGTTGTTGTACCTTTTTTTCTTTAGTTCCTTGCTCTTTCTTCCTTTCTGTCCCGTCTCCTCTCTTCATGTGCTTTTGGCCATCCATGTCTGTCTGATATTAACTCAATCCAGCCAAGCTTCACTTCCGGGTGTCCTTTCCCAGTCATGCACAATAGGAGGAATTAAAATGTGTGTTTGTATGGGAATCTGTATCTCAGATATGGTTCCAACGTGCATGTGCAATAGCAGATAGTTCTATTGTCTCTCTACTGTTTTTTTTTTTTATATAGATTCAATTTACAGAAAATAAGCGGCATGTACATATATTTTGTGTATATAGTAAAACCTAGTCATAAATTCCTGTCATAACCTATCCATCCACACACATATACATTTAACATTCTATACCAGGCAGACATCTGGCTCTCTGTGTGGCTGCCCTGACAGTGTTTTCTGCAGGTGTGACTTGAGCTGCTTAGGTGGCCCAGATTGCGAACTTTTCCTCCTGCAGATTGTCTTCTCTTTCCCTCTCCTTTCATATAGTCTCTCTGTTTCTTCACTGGGGGGGCGATGGCAGGTGTCTAACAGGCAAGAGCAACGGCTTTCTACCTCATCAACGCAGACTGTCATCCTCAATGTTTATCGAAGATCTAGAAGTAGTTCCATTTCAGCTGTTTTTCTGATGGATATCAGAAAAAAAAGTAGTTTTTTTTTTTGTGTGAAACGCTCTGCTTTGTTTTGGTGTAGCTATGTACTACCACTTACAGGTAGTGCATGCAACCTGAGAGGAATTAGGTCTAGGTTGCTGCTTTGCCCAAAGTTTGCCTCTGCATTGCCTCCTCCTCTTTCTGTCTTCAGGTTCAATGTATGAGACTTATTTAGCAGTTTTCCCTTTAGCTGATGTGCTGATCTGATGCTGTCCCTTGAATCCGGTGCATTTTGATAAGTGAAATATTTGGATGGCTGGTGATTGGCAAACAGCTTGCATGTCTCGCTCTCTGCTTCTCTAGCTTCAATTTCTAGGGAATGGATGGCGACACAATGGGGAATATTCTTACTAAGCAGTGATTATCAAGCAGCGCCGAGCAGTCAAGCAAATCATGTGTTGAAATTGAATGTTTTGACGATTCATATTCTTTAGTGACGCTTATTTACAAAGTATTAGAACCAAATATTACTAACCGTGTATATATATATTTTACTGACCCTGGAGCGCATGACGATGGCTCTTACTTGCTTACGTAGTTCATGGAGATTATTTCACTAAAACCACTCAATGCACAATTAATTCTCTCTCAGCTCAATTCAGCTGTGAAAATTCTGAAATTAAGGCTCCATGAACTATACAAACTAATGTAGAATTTGATCAACTGCAGAGTTTTCATATTTTCATATCATCAGTCTCAAATCTTTCTGATTTTAAAAGATTATTTCTGATCTTTCTCAATTAAATCGTTGCTTCTAAATTGGTACAGCATTAAATTCAATATCTGTTTCTCTTCTTTCTTGTTATTTTCTTCGCTTTGTAATGCCCTTCCACAGCCCAGACGAAGACTCATGCCAGAAGTTCATCCCTTTCATTGGAGTAAGTTTCTACTCTTTTGCCATGAGCCGGTATACATTTATTTTTTTCCCCTGTATTTTGGTAATCTTTGATGAGGCGGAACTATAGAAATATTTTTGTTTTTCATTAATATGTATCTTAAACGGTTTCAAACTCTCCAGATGGTGAAAGTTGGGATTGTGGAGCAAACATCTGCAACATCAGGTCAGCCATATCCTTTACTGCAGTATATGCACAGACAGACAGACAGACAGACAGACAGACAGACAGACAGACAGACAGACAGACAGACAGACAGACAGACAGACAGACAGACAGACAGACAGCGTGTTTGACACATTAGAATAATCTCATATTTGTTACTAGCTATAACACCAGTATAACTTGTCTCTCTCTCTCTCTCTCTCTCTCTCTCTCTCTCTCCTCAGGAGACTCTGATGATGCAGCGCCCATGGGGTCAGCACTCCTTTCCTCCACTCCTCCACAAGTCTCCCCCGCTCTTAAAGAGGCCTCGCCCACCCCTCCCTCCTCTCCCTCTGTCAACACCAGTTTCATCTCCTACAGGTATACTGTGAAGGATTGGTCACTTAGAAGCGCACAGATGGTAACTTTCGGTCAAATCATAGTCACATAGACAGTGATAGTGTTGTGGTGTATATTGGTGAACTTTTAATAGGATTTCTACAATGGCCTATTGTTTGTACTTTTCACAGTATAACATTTAACACATCAGGATCAATCAGCCCCCCACCCCCCATTCATATCTTGTTGTCTGGGCATGGTTTCATATTATCCGAAATATACCCTGTGTTTTCGTGCATGTCAGAAAGCAGCAGACATGTCTCTGTTGTGGAAACCTCACTATCTTGTACTCACACCTCTTCATTAGCTTTCACGTGTCTCACCATCTTTCTCTCTATGTGTTGTAGTTCCCCTGGCAGTGGTCAGGGAGAGCTGATGGGCTTGCAGGTGGACTACTGGGTGGCTCTGACAGAAAGGAAGAGAGACCTAGAGAAACGGGACTCCTCTGCCAAAAACACTCTGAAGTGCACCTTCCGTTCGCTGCAGGTCAGCAGGCTGCCTCTAGGGGGCGCCGAGTGGGGCCCTCAGACGACCATGTCCATGACTGTGGTGACCAAGGAGAAGAATAAAAAGGGTAACTGAAATGTTGACACTACATTGGTACACGTTCTTATCAATTCTATATTTCTATATATTTCTATATTTTTCTATTCTATATTGCAGTATGAAAGCAGTATCAGTTTTATTGCCGTATCATTAGGCTTGTGTATAGAATTTTCCAAATCGTGCAATAAGAAACCGTGTTTGAATGCTAGGGTGCGGTAGTATTGGTAGAATGATTATATACTGTATATCTTGACTTCAAATTGACGCCTGTAATGTATTCCTCCCGATGGTGTCTATTGTCATAATCTCAATCAGTCATTTAGCCCGATCACAGCTGGTATCTCTGTTGTTCCCCCTTTTCCCAGTGATGTTCCTGCCAAAAAAGACAAAAGACAAAGAGGTAGAGTCCAAGAGCCAAGTGATTGAGGGCATCTGCCGGTTAATCTGCACTGCCAAGCAACAGCAGACCATGCTGAGAGGTAATAACTGTCACAGTGGCTGTCCTTCCAAAGCGTCCGGAACTAAAATTTAAAAAAAATGCTGCTGTTTAATTTATTTAGTTTTGGGAATGTATTACAAATGTTTTTGTTTTTTTCCACTCTCGTTTCTTTATTTTATTTAATTTCATATATTCACTCTCCTCTCATTATGAAAATAAATGTCACAAAAAGATTTACAATACCGATTAGATAAAGAAGTCCAGGATGGGAAAACATTTTAAGAAAGGTGCATTCATAAATGTATATTTGTTTTGTTCATGTCAATCCTTTGCAGTAATGATTGATGGCGTTGAATGGAACGACGTCAAGTTTTTCCAGCTGGCTGCCCAGTGGTCCTCACACGTCAAACACTTTCCCATTGGGATATTTGGACACACAAAAGGCCCTTACTAGTGTTGTCTAAAATGGACTCATCTGAAACTTGAGGACAACCCCACCTTTTCCTTTACATTTCCCTCCCCCGTTGTGCCAACAGCTTTTTACCAACCAAAACCCTCCCACCCGCACATCCGCCCTTAATTGTCTTAATTTAAGCACCCGTTTTACTTGTTTCATATGTGTTGTCTGATGACTTAAGTTCTCCTTTTTTGTGTTTTTATTTTATTTTATATTTATGTAAACCCTTCTCTAGTCAAAGCTGCCAAGGGAAGATTTTCTTTACCAAGCTTTTTAAAGTATCCTGCCGATAATGTTTTATAGAATTTTTGAGAAAATATAAAACTAATGAAATTTTCATTGGAACATAATGAATTAATCGCTAACGAACGAGTGCCAGAGCTTCTTCGATTCCATCGCTGATACATTTAATTGGTTTTTATCGTTTCAAACACTTTGCCAGCACAATAAAAGGGAAAAAAAAAGAACTTGCATTGATGAACCAAATGAAAGTGATGGTGGTCATCTTTGCTTTGTTCAAAAACACTTGGTATCAATGGGCAAAGTGTTCTTCCTTAACACCGTGCCTCGGCCTTTACAACAAAACAACAAAAGGTCCAGGACACACACAAAAAAGTAGGTTTCTGCACTCAACGGAAGAAGACTGAAATGTGCAATAGACTGTATAATATGTGAATGCAACTCATTGTTTTATTATTATTATTTTTTAACTGCTCCTTTAGGTAGATTCATATTTTCACACTTTCACATCATTTCCCTTAGATGCTGGCTGTTAAAAAAGGGAGTAGTGAATGCACCAGCTTTAACCAAGTAAAAAAAATAAAATTAAAATAAAAAAGTAATCTCCGACCTATCTCCTCCCTCCTCTCTCTTTTTCTCTCCTTTAATTCGTCTTCATGGATCCTACCTGTCAACCTATCAATCCACTTCTACACTCCATACAGTATCATTTGCAGATTTGTAGCACTCTTCAATTGCAGCTCACTCATTACCTGCTTTGTATAGTAGTTGACTTTTTACATGTAAAGTTGAATGTATTGAAGGTATCTTAATGTTAAGCACTTTTAAATGTAATTGCCTATTCTAGATGGTGTTTTAAACCTGCCCGATATCTTGATGCCATTTCCCAAGGAATATTGGCAGACATTGCAGTATAGATGTGCAGACGCACACGTCTGAAGTAGGAGAGTAGTTCATATGTATGCATTGCAAAGAAAAACATGCATTATTACTTCAGTATTGTGTGATATATCAACCTGTGCTTAATTTGTAATACCCAACAGAATTGTTTTGCATTTGTTATGCTTCTGAGATATTGGCTTACTCAAATAGACTACTACGGGCCACGTTAAAAGAAACTTCAGTGTTTTTTGTTACTTTTGTTTTTTTAAATGTACGTTTGGTTGATCTCAAAACCTGATAATGTCCCATTCAATTCAATGTTGTACATGTGGCTGCAATTTAATTCAAATGCCAAAATGACTTGATAAGTGCCTAAATTACCCAATGCTGACAAATTGATTATTACTTTTTATCCCTCGCTTGTACATGGTGCTTTCTAACAAAGTAGTTTGATGCATTGTGTTCAAATTGTTGTACTCTGCTTTATCGCCACAACATAATTATCTCTTCTAGTTATTCACCCATATCACATACTAAGGGTCCTCTGCATATTATTTAAAGCAGTAGTAGGCTCATATAGATTATCATGGTTGGATACAAATATTAATTTATTTACTTATTCATGTTGAACAACCCTTTTATTTCTTCATAAAGAAGACACATTAAGTAATTAGTTTCATCTTAAATTGTCTCGGAAAGGCTTGTTACGGAGAGTCCCCCAAAGACTACCACTGTAAATCCCGAAGTTGGGAGTAATAAAACTACTACACACTACAACTTGATAATTGTTTGTGGTCATTTATTTTTTGACACGGGTTAAACCACGGAGATAGAACGTTCTATCTCTATGGGATAAACAACATCAACACTGACACTTGTATCATCTGCTCTATCAGCCTACCAGCTGGTAGAGGATATGTTTACAGACAGGGGGAGAGCGAGTCTGCATAGGAGTAGGAAGCTGCTTGGATTGGAGAGGAGAGGCACAACACAAAACAACGTCGACATCAGCAGGCTTGGGGTATCGCTTAAGCCACCATCATGTAGACAGGTAGAAAGATTGGAATTTATTAGTGATAAACGATAGATTATATTGAAAGTGCAAAAGAAAATAAAGAACGTGTAAGCTGAAAAATATGAAGGAGCTGAAGGGTTGCGGTATGCGGTCTTCGGTGGGGTTTCTGTCCCGGAGAAAGATCACTGGGCAGCCCCTCTTGAAGGAAGAATTCCAGAGACTCCGTATGGGTGGTTGCACCAGCCTTTACAAAAAAGATATGCTTGGACATTTTGGTTGTGTCAACGCCATAGAGTTTTCAAATAATGGAGGAGAATGGCTTGTATCCGGTAAGTTGACAAGCTATCTCTGGAATACAATCCACCTTGTTCTGTCACGCTAACATGTTAGCTTACTTGGTAGCTAGCAAGCATGCTAAGTAAGTTAGCTATGGCTGCTCGTAGTAACCTGCAAGCTAGTTAGCACTAATGTTATCTCGAGATGTTAACAAGTGAGCTGCTTCTGGCAAATTTGCTGGGCCATGACATAGTGAGACCATGTTTGAGACAGTGCAATTTGAACATTATTCGTTTACCCCATCAATTTAAAGGTTGGCAGTTAGAATTAATGACTGCTTGGGATGTTGGCAAAAACTGGCCTGAATTTGCAACATTATTAGGCTGGTAACAACAGCTTTGACAATTTAAATTATTATTTTTTCGAATGTAGAAATTTAGAGCCATGCCATTTATTGAACAATAAACCAATTGGCAACTGTCCTAAAACAGTAAATCTCCAATTTTCATAAATGCTCATACACTGCTTGACCATGTCACCTGTATGAACGCAAGGAAGCATATTACTACATAAGGTGAGATGGCATTGTTGTCCATAATGATACGGGTTTGTTAGCTTTATACGTTCTTCAAAAGTGTAGCATACTTTTATATAGATGTCAATTTGTGTTATTCAAGAATAGCCTAGGGACTGAATGCACAACATCTCAATGTCCCCATTTTACCTTCAGGGGGAGATGACCGAAGGGTCCTACTTTGGCACATGGAAAAGGCCATCCATTCTCGGTCCAAGCCCCTGAAACTAAAGGGTGAACACTTGTCCAACATCTTCTGTCTGGCTTTTGACAGCACTAACAAGAGGGTCTTCTCTGGTGGTAAGAAAATATCACTTACAATGTTTTGATGAGCGCCTACTCCCTCCAAGTCCCTCCATTCAAAGGTGCCAAGCTTTTAGAACATTGTATTTGTCAACAATAATTGGTTAATTGTATAACTTGGCTTGAAATTATTCCAAACTGGATGGATGAAAGCAACTTCCACTTTTATGTACTTTTATGATTATATTATCATGATAATTATAATAAAGTGCATGAGCAAACAGTGCTTCCATCTAACCATCTAGGCCCCATAGCCATTAAACAATTAAACACAATGTAAGCAAGTAGATTGCATCACAGGCACACTGATAATGTTATTCTTATACCCTGAGACCTCACAAGTTGTTTAATGATTAGCATTGCTCAAGGAATACTATGAGCTATCAACGTCTTGGTGGAGTTAAGTACATACAACAGATAAGGCTAAAGTTAATGACACGTTGAGCAAAATTATCACAAATGACCAGATAATACTAGTTGTTGAATCGTTTGTTTCTGCTCCTATGAAGGTAATGATGAGCAGGTGATACTACATGATGTTGAGAGGTGAGAATAAACACTAATAATGTGGAATAATGATAAAATGCCTCCCAATCAAGAAATGTATACGCTCTCTTAATTTCCTTCCGTGTAGGGTAAAGCTTTTGTGGTGTCACATACCAGCCATGTTCGAGATAAGCAATGCCAGTCATGGCTGGGTTGACCTACTTGGTGCTCCTAAGTTAGACTATGCATGTTATTTCACAATCTTGATTGCATCTTCGTGGTATGAGTAAAACCAGCGAGGGCCAAGTCTTTGTAAAACACTTAAACACTATAACACTGAAAAGCATTTATCAAAACTTTATTAAGTGATTATCAGGACCCCACCTTTTTCGATGATGTTCAGTAAAGCAACATTGTATGTCTCTCTAGAGGTGAAACCCTGAACATTGTATGTCTCTCTAGAGGTGAAACCCTAAACGTCTTCCTCCATGATGATGCTGTGTACGGCCTGTCTGTCAGCCCAGTCAACGACAACGTGTTTGCCAGTTCCTCTGATGACGGCCGTGTGCTCATCTGGGACACCAGAGAGCCCCCACATGGAGGTATGGACTGGGCTGCAGAATACATATACACCTGTGCTAAGTCATCTATGAGCCCTGTTACCTAATAATACCTACTGATAGAAGAATCTGTAGACCGAGCTTCACTTGCGTTGTATAACGAATGGTCATTTTTATTTCTAGCCCTAAACATGCAGCAAATCTTTGCATCTTATTTGAACATCTTTCAGTTTTTTCATGACATATTAAGTAGCTCATTGTGGAAAAGGTATAAAACATGGATATTATTATTGCAGATGCTATGGATGACATGAACGATATTATTGTCAGTCTTATTTTAGATGGGAGTGTCACACCCATGTGACCAGTCTTGCCTATGGCCTAAATAACTAATTATACATCTAGCAGTATTCCTCCACAAAGTGTTTTTCCTGCTGGATTGTTTTAGTCTGTAAAGTACTGTGCTGTACACAAAGCCTGTGTAAACACTAATATCTAATAACAGAATTGCTGTCTGAAAAAAATTCTATTTGTTTGAAATACTGTCCAATTTTTAGAGCATTGTTGAATTGCAGTGTTTCAAATCAAATTATGAGCACATCTTAAGACCGCTGACAATCTAAACCTGGGTAATACCCACCACTGTCTCTCAAGATCTCACTTTAAAACAAAAGTAGTAGTAGTAACACAAACGTGCTTTTATCTGTCCTGCAGAGCCGTTCTGTCTGGCCAACTACCCCTCAGCATTTCACAGTGTGATGTTCAACCCAGCTGAGCCCAGACTGCTGGCTACTGCCAACTCCAAAGAGGGGGTGGGATTGTGGGACATCCGCAAGCCGCGCAGGTGAGGATGATCTTGACTGAAGGCCCCCGTTAACAAAAATAATACTCTTCATGTTGTGTGGTCTCAATGGATTGGGAGGAGTTGGTTTAATCTGGTGCTAAAGAGGTGTGTAAACAAACACCAGGCCTGTTTTGGAGTGTGGCCAGTTAGCGGTTCCTTGAAAGACATCGATGCCATTTATTTATGTCCACCAGAGGGAGCTCCTGCTATCAAATTGAATCTTTTGCTCCCATTTTTCAAATTGGAGGTGCAATGCAGCCCTGTACCCAATTTTAATCACAGCTCTTCTTCAAATGTATTCTTATTTTGAGTCTGTTTTGAATTTTGTACATCATCACGTATTGCTGTTCAGATATGTAATTCAGCTACCTTTTAATGCAGAATAATGCTTTAAATAAGATGAAATCTTAAATAAAATCTCCCCCTTTGCCTCTATCCTCTCACTTAAATAGCCTTTTTTTTTGCCTTTTTTAAAATTTTCACCTCTCCCAGTTCTCTGTTGCGTTACGGGGGCAGCATGTCTCTACAGAGCGCCATGAGCGTCCGTTTCAACAGCACCGGCACTCACCTGCTGGCCCTGCGTCGTCGTCTGCCCCCGGTACTCTACGAGCTGCACTCTCGCCTGCCTAGCTTCCAGTTTGACAACCAGGGCTACTTCAACTCCTGCACCATGAAAAGCTGCTGCTTTGCAGGGGACAAAGACCAGGTTGGTATTTAGCAAGCTAGTGTCAAGCAAAAAGCTGATCATTTTCCCCACGAAAGAATGCAAAAAAAAAAAAGGGAATTTACAGGGGGGAAAAAAAGGTATTCGCTTTTACAATATAAACAGTCTGGACTGATACTTATAGACTGTGCAGCCCATGAATAGCTGCTGCAGACTTTAGATGAACAGAAGCCTACATAGTGAGCCAAGAGTTTCCCTAGGGTCCTCCTCAGACATGACATCACCCAGCAGCCATGCTTAGTTCTGTTAACAGTATCCCTGGATTTCAGTAAAGTACACACAGGCCTGAATGTGAACGATTTTTTTTTTTTACAGAAGGTTTTATTATTTTATTTATTTATACAGGGGTAACCAACTGAGACAAGGTCTCTTTTCCAGCAGTGCCCTGTATAAAGGTAGAATATATATAAACTAAAACAAACATGAAGAAAAATTCAATGAAGTAAATAATACAATTGTGTTACAATATTTTATGTTTCAATGAAAACATGAACATTGAAGGGTGATAGATTCCTGTGAGCGTGTTCTATGAGAATGTGCGTTTTAAATGAGAAGTAAGGTAACAAGTTAACTTCCCCAGCATTGTTTTGTAAACAAAAACAGAACCTTGTGGAACACCATTCTCTATCGCAACAACCTGAGATTTCAAACCCCCTAGCGTCCATGCACTGTGTTCTATCAGAGAGGAAGTCCTGAAACCTGAAACCTAAAATCCCAGTGAGGCTAATCTATCCAGAAGTAATCTGTGATTAACTGGATCAAAAGACTTTAACAAATCAATAATCAAAGCTGCACAATGTTTTTTTTATATCGTCAAGAACAGTAACCATATCAAGTGGCTGCTGTAATAGTACTTTGACCAGCTCTGAACCTAGACTGAAAAGGGCTTAAAATATTATTGGTGGACAAGACCATACGAAGCTGTTAATTTACAAGACATTCTAACGTCTTTGCTAGATATGGGAGTTTGAAGATGGGTCTGTAATTATTTAAGACACTACCATCATTCCTCCCTTTATGCTAATGAGTAACCAGAGCTGATTTCTATATGTTAGCGATTATAGTGCCATTTGTGCCCCAGCAACTCTACTGAAGTCTTCAAAAAATGAAGCCTGATTTTATAAAATTATTGTTAAGAAAGTCATAAATCTCCTTGTTATAAGTTACAGGACTGGAGTCTATCCTCATATGCTGAGAAAGACAGGGACACGCTACCTTTAAGTGATTTCACCACTTTCCAGAAGTTTGCTGAATTGTTACCACGTTCAGATAAATTGGTCAAATAACATATTGATTTAGCTTTGTTTGGACTTTGTAAAAAGAGCTCCTGGACTGGATATGGCTTTATACTAGATATACTGCCATCGTTTCAGAGGAAAATCCTACATGTATGCTATGTATTTATGTGTGGTTTATTCCAAATGGGTGTCATGAAGGGCTGCATCCAACCCCCCCGGTTCGGGGCGGGGGGGGGCCGCGGGCGGGCGGGGGGGGGGGGGGGGGGGGGGGGCGGGGGGGCCGGGCGGGGGGGCGGGCGGGCGGCCGGCGGCGGCGGGGCGGGGGGGGGGGGGCGGGGGGGGGGGGGGGGGGGGGGGGGGGGGGGGGGGGGGGGGGGGGGGG
>JAVQIZ010242382.1:0-11489 GCA_036023535.2 Galaxias brevipinnis | reverse complement strand
GCCCACCCAAACCCCCCCCCCCCCCCCATCCCCCCCTGCCCTTTTCCATGAGACAAGGCGGAGTGCTTCTATTTCAGGAGCCCTATGCAGATACACGCCTCCACCGTTTCGGAAAGTGGGCTTAATAGTCCCAAATGGAGATGGCGGTGCCCTTCATCTGAAACAATGACACATTCAGGTTGGATGGCTTCCCCGCGCCGTTTACAGCGGCCAAGGCTGTTTGCATTGGAAATCTGATGGTTGCCTATAAAGAATGGGTCGCAATTGCACTCCCCTATTGTCAGTGCGCGCGGCGTGCCACTGGGAAAAACCCATGCATTTCAAATCGCGGGGATCCGCGTCGGCGGAATACTAGGGAAGGGCTGGGGGCCGTGACGAGGGTGCGTCCGAGAAGAACCCCCCCCCCCCACCAACCCCCCGCTGCTATCCATGGGTAGAACGGCTGCAACGCTACCTACAATCAGCCAAGACTCATCCGAGGCCTTAATTACACTAACAAAAC
The DNA here is from genome assembly GCA_036023535.2 of Galaxias brevipinnis. Taxonomy (NCBI): domain Eukaryota; kingdom Metazoa; phylum Chordata; class Actinopteri; order Galaxiiformes; family Galaxiidae; genus Galaxias; species Galaxias brevipinnis. The sequence goes on along the minus strand of JAVQIZ010242382.1, from coordinate 10,987 downwards.
TATTCATAGACACCCAGATCCCTCCATTCACATTCACAGCGGCATGCGAGCATTTTGGATGCGTTTGTGAACGCATGCACATGCATAAATGACACGCCGTCGTTTCCTGTTTACACGCGCGGGAAGGGACATGCGTTTCGTTGATTGCCTGTGCGTTTAACGTGCGTGCCAGCAGGAGTTTTGCTCGTTGCGTGGAGGATTCCCACGGCTCATCTTAGAGAAGGGCCCGTCCACCTATGTCTTCCTGCTCTGTCCCCCCTCCGTTCCCTGTCCACAACGCGTGTCTACCTGAAGCTTCGTCCTTGGTGGTGATCTCCAGCCGGGGGCCGTACGTGCCGTAGCCGGCCGAGGTGAAGGCCCTGATCTGGAACACGTAGGCCGTGCTGGGCTTGAGGTTGTTCACCGTGGCTGAGGTCGACTTGGACTTCACCGTCGAGTAGACGCGGTCCTTCTGCTCCTGATTAGAGGGACACAGACAAGATGGCGTGTTTCATATTGTGGAAAGTCGATTATGGCATAGATGACTGGATAACAGAAATAGGAAAATCGAAAATAACAACTTTGCTTGCAGAATGTTTTGACGGAGAGTCAGTGCGACTCTGTAAAGGTTGCATCATGTTGTGCTGACAGATCTCCACTTGTCTGGCTGTGAAACTCACAGAGCCACCTACTGCCGCTCCATAACACAGCTAAAGGGGCAGAAACGACGCTGCGCCACTCTGACCTAGGGGAAACCCTTCGGATGTACAGGCTGCGTGAAGTATATGTATTTGTTGTTGATCTGTAAATGATTTGCGCCGTAAAAGAAAAAAAAAAAGAAGAAGAAAAATCCAAATGGAATGCCAAAGCCTGTTAGGAGGGTAGTCATGCTTGTTTCCAATTTTACAGCTGGGCAGACTAGAGCCACAGTACGTGACACAGGAGACTGATTCCTGGAAGGCTGAGGGGCTGTGGCCACCAGGCCTTGATTCAGGGCCCCGTCGTCCAGCCACTGATTGGTGGAGTTCAAATAGCCTGCTTAAAAAGCCTTGCCGTACATTGCTCATCTGTTAAGACTAAAAACACATGGGAGCAATAGTGTATTATGGATAATGGGGCAGAGAAGATACAGTAACAGATTGCCAATCCTGGCAATGCTACAGCAATTAAGTGTGTGTGCGTGTGTGTGTGTGTGTGTGTGCGTTAGCATGTGTGTGTGGGAGGCTGTAAAGGACCACCGAATGATTAAAATCTTATGAGCATCTCATTCATTATTGCAATTATGGGACAAAGCAGATACTCGTCCAATCTTGCAAATTCCACTCACACATCAGCGTGCAGCTAGAATATGAAATGAAGAGTAGGCAAAATGGAAATTGAAGATGAGAGTGACTGATACTAGGGGATAGGTTTGGGGAGGGTCACTCAACCACATACACATGCGCACACACACTCACACACATACACACTCGTGCGCACACGCACACACGCAGGTACACACACACACACACACACACACAGTCTCTCTCAGCCCCTTTCTTATTTTTCGCTCTCCCATTCCCTTTCCCTCACGGAGGTGGACGGGTTGGGCAGCGTGAAGTCTCCCACTCACTTTTTCGTAGTACTTGATTTCGTATTCGGTGATGACGCCGTTGGGCTGCTCGGGCTCCTGCCAGGAGAGCTGGATGCTGCGCTGCTGCACTCGCTCCTTGATGACCTCACTGACCTGGGATGGAGCTGTGGGAACGAGACACAAAGTCAATAAGAGGTGGTCCCATCCACTCCGCCCTGACACACACACACACACACACACACACACACACACACACACACACACAAGCAGACACACCCTTGCGGGGCCAATCAACCCCACGCCGGGCCCTGCCATTCCCTTGCCACGGTGCCTCCCAGTGACCCTGATGAATATTCACATGGCTGCTCCTAAATGTTTACACCTCATAATGGAAATTTCAATTACTGTGCAAACAGTGGAAGATAGCATTATCCCAGTCAGTGTAAAACTGCAACATGTGGGTTATGAATGACAATTAAGTTGAATTAATTCCGACGACGCCCGTGGAACAAGCAGCCACTTACTCTCCCCGATGACTGAGGCATTCAGGAAACCTTTTAGGGGAGAACTACCAGTAACCTCACGACTCCGGCTTTATGTGCAGCAATTATCGTGATGCACTACGCAGAAACTTCAAGTTTCTTTTCCCACTCGACGCACAGTTCATTGGAAGTGTCTTGGTGCATTTAAAAGGTGTGGCCTGACTTGAAATGTATTATATAAATGCACAATTTGTCCCACCTGAATGCTTTCAATGCCACTGCGTCACGTGGGAGTTATTTTGAAGCGACTGAACTGAGTCCTTAAGTTTGAATTGAGCACATCTCTGAAAGCATTTGAAAATGACAGGGGTTGTGGAGGTTCTGTCGTGAGGATGAAGCATGCCAGGCTGATGTGGTCTGACAGACATATAAAGTACACCGCTTAGATATCATTGCATACACATTCAGAACCAACCGTGCATGAAGCTCTGCCTCAAGGCCTTCAGCCCTGGCAGGGATGGAGGGAGGTTCGACTTCCCGAAAACCAAAAAGTTATGACCTGCAATTCAGTAGTACTACAAAAAAAGACAGAAAAAGCTCCATCCACAAAGGATTTTGTATGAGTTATAGACGAGGAATCCCTGAAGAGATATTCTATGGATTTCAATAAAATAATTGGGGAAAGGATCTCAGGGAGACAAAAAATATGTAACTACGTTGGGCGGTTGGTGTTGGACATTACTAAGCTGCTGAAGTGTGTGAGTGTGTGTGTCACGCTCAGTGACCCGGGGTGGAAGCGGAGCACCGAGGCCCCGACTCAGGCTGACCCCGGATTTGTTTTAAGGTGACCTCTCCCTAATGACTATCGCTGGATGAAACCTCATTAGGCCGCGGCTGCATTCCTGACGGTAATGCACATGACAGTGGCCACCAGAGACGTGGTCACAAACCTGCCCCTGTTTTGACATGTCCCACTTAATCCACCCAAAACACTGGAACAATGTCTCCTTTTCAAACGGGGCCAGACAGTTACAGGCACGATTAGGTTTTCACTCGCGAGCCACAACAAGCAGTTAGGGCAGCTCAACTTAGAACAACTTTGATGCCTTTTTGTGTGCCCGGATCCAGGGAGTAGTCATTTTGAAGACTCTGCCCTTCCTGTCCCTTATATTGGCTGTGCTGAGTGTGCGCCTGCCAACAAAAATGCCTCGAGCCAGTGATCCTCAGTGCCGCTCTGATCTGGCATTTGTTTTCGCCTCCTCCGCAATTCTTTGTGTACAAGTGTCAATTACTCTCCACGGGCTTGTGCAATGGATAGGGGCTGGATGCAATTCCGAGTGACATTTGTACAGCTGAGAACACTTGTCCTGCGGTAATTGGATCTTTTTACACTTTACTGTTGGTCACTTGGTCATATTGACTGTTTGTTGTTTGTGGATTTGGGAGATGATTCTGGGCTTTCTCTCCGGCTCCCTAAACTAGGCCAACGCGACCGGCCGTCCTCACATCAGCTCCGTGAAATCCCGTGAAGGGCCTCGTGCCAGGGCCCTATAATCAGTCCGAGGTGTTTTTATGATAAGCTACTTTAAAAACACAGTTTCTTCTCCCCTGCACGTCGCTGACTCAGCCCTGGGATTGGTCCCTTTTACCCTCCTCTTTGCCCCCGGACCTCCAGAGCTCCAGCAGGGATGACTCAGTCAGTCCCCCTTTCCCCCGCCCTGACACACAGCTGGCAGCCAGACACCGTCTCCTCCTTCCTTTCCACTCTGCCACGGGTGACGGAGCAAGAATGGCCTGTTGTTTTCGCTGCAGTCGTTAGATCACTGAAAAGGCATCAACAGACGTGTTCGCGCAGGGGGAAAAGGTGGGCTGATTCCAGGGAGCGGTATTTCCAAAATGGAAGGAACAGGTGGCCTTTCATATTCCTGGGGGGGGGTGGGGGGGTTATGAATGAGAACACGGGTTCAGTGTTAATATGGAGGAGGCATGTTCCTCTGGCTCCCTCTCCCTCCCCTGTGGATTAGACAGCCAGCACCCTGTGACAACCATTAATGACATACTTAACATCATGGAGGCCAGCGCCAGTCAGCCACTCAGACTCTTTTAACATACCTGAGGGGCTTAGTGTACCAGAAAATTGTGTAATTGTTATGCCTGTCTTAAAGAGACTGTTTGGCAAAGTGTCTCGTGCAATCATTCTGCAATATTAGACAACGTATTAGTGACCCCCAAGAACCCCCCGACCCCCCCGACCCCCCCCACCCCCCACGCTAACTCATCCGGAAGCCACTCTCTATCATGCCCGGCATTTGAATATCTTATGAATACATTACAGGCAGGGATTTTAATTTTGTCTTCTCTCCACTCCGCCGGCTGGTCTCAGCTCAACGCTGGTATAGCGGGTGAAAAAGCTGAGATGAGGCAGTTTATTACATAAGCTTCCTCCTCTGCTGTTCTGCTTGCTTTGTGAGCCATGGCAGTACCCCTAAACCACTCCTTTAATTGCCTGACTACTTAAGACATGCTTTATAGTCTTGGAGCTATTCTAGCGATTGTATTGAAATATATTTAAAATAATTAAAAGCATTGCTTGCTTCAATTAATGGCTTTTAATGCTTCTTTTTTGAACTAAAGTGACAGAGAGAGCCCTGTGTCTATTCCTTTCCAAAAGGAAGCAGAAACAAACAAACAGGAAACTACAAAGGGAGATATCCCATTCAATACCATCGAACACAAATAACAATGGCTACCTCAACACCTGGAAATGGGTATGTGGTCACAAAGCAAAACCTCAGACACACTTTACAAAACAGGCTGTTTTCTGTATCATCCACATTTCCTACAGTCATAACCACAAGTTGGAAGTCTATGGGCCCCAGAGTTAAGATACTCAACTTTAATAGATGGGAACTCTTTATGGATTTTTTTTTTTTGTCCAGAGGCATATGAAGACTGGTGACGGTATGTTTCCTGGGTTGACACTAATGACGTTTGAAATAATGAGATTGCTTTCATTTGACATGGTGACTTCCCGAGAGAGCATGAGAAAGAGAGAGAAAGAAAGAAAGAAAGAAAGAAAGAAAGAAGGAAAGAGAAATCCAACGTAGCAGGCTGAGACAGGAACATTTAAATAGCAAGCAAAAGGTAAGTTACGAGCAACGTAAACACAAATAAGAAGAGAGTGATGGAGAAACAAAAGAGGCAGTGTGGGACTGGGCGGGCGGGGCCGGTCAGGCCTGCATGATTGTCAACGCCCGATAACCATAGACTGCCCGGCTGCGGAGTGGCCTAGTCTGGAGGCACTAAAGGTTATTCAATCACTCAGTAGGCTGCACACTGGAAGTAGACATGACAAAGACGGGAGGGAGAGAAGAGAATTTGCTTTTAGTGGCCCGGGCAGAGTCAGTCCGTGGAGACTCAGTGAGTCAGAAAATAAAGACGACAATGATAGTCCTGGGCTCTGATGAATGTGAGGGGAACTGTCGGCGTTGGCGCGACGAGGTTCTGGCTGCCGGGGGGGGGTTTGCCACCCGTGTGTTCTCCCCTGTCTGTGGCAACGAGTCATGGGCCAGACGTGTGCGCCCCCCCCCCCCCCAGCCGCTGCCGCTCAGAGCTTTGTCACCTCTGCTTAGAGTCGAGGAGTGGAGACGGAGAAAGCGACCGGTGCGGACGTAAATTGTTCAGCCCGTTAGGCAACGCTTGCGTTTATTCCGAGGCATCAAGGCTTCAGCTTTCATGTGGATGACATCTCCGAGTGGAGTCCCTTTGTAACGCAGGAATTCCCATGGCTTCTACCCACAGAGGCCGCTCATTGCAGGCTGATTACTTTGCCATCTCCTTGCTCTCGGCCATTAAATCGGTCATTAAACAGATCATAAGCATTGGAACTATAGATTGTCGCTGGCCCTGTATTGCCCGATCCATGAATGTGTGGCGTGGTATATTTTTCTATTATTATCTCAACAACAGCATGATTTTAATTCACAGCGAGTGCGTCACATAAACGGACATAAAAATCACCCTTGAACAGTGAGAGCTTTAAAAAAGGGGTTTTGAAAGAGACCGGTGGAGGACAGAGCGGGAGCTGCATGACAATGCCGATCTAGGGGCACCTTTGGCGGGCATATGCAGGGAGGTCAGAGGGGCCTTGCGTTTGAAAGCAATTAGCTAGGCCTGATTTAGAGGATGCCTAGGCTGGGCCTTTCATGTCTGAGCGTGATTCTGACAGCCCCGGCACTGATGGCCTGATGATTAATGCATATATCTGAGGCTTCAGTGCTGACAGCTTGACTAAGCCCTCAAAATGACAATTTCACATCATTATTTTCCCAGCTAAAAGACGCTTTTTCAAAAAAAAAAAAAACCTCTCCATCAAATGTTCATTTCTATTCCCTGGATCAACATGATGATCTCGAATCAAATTTTGTCTCAGCTTCTTTGAAGTGTAAAAGACTGCGGACTGATGGTATAGTTAGGGGCTTCTTATTTTTCAGACTGTGTTGTTGGCGATGATTTATATATATCATCAGGCGATGGGAGCGCTCTCTGACAACAAATGAATATTTCCCGTAACAAATCATTCGTTGACCTGATCCGGGACGGTTTTCTTTTATACCAGGTTATTGTGTGCTCACCCACACATAACAGCATAAGTATAGCCTTGCGCAGAGCCGGCGAGCCAGGAGTACGATTGACAGCGGAAGGTCAGTGAGGAAAATTGCACCGGACCCCTTTAATATTCATGCCAGGTTGACATGCACACAGGATGTGTCGTGCGCATGATTGCCCCTCCGTTGGGTGCTGTCAGGGAGTTCATTTTATCCTCCAATGGCGTCCCATGCTGTGAACTCTCTGTCCTAATCTCAAAATGGCATTCAGTTGTGTAACAGATGCAGAAATCACGGTCAGATTTGTTACATAATTGTTTAGCCAGCAGGGACCCCACTTATTGGAAAAAAAATACACTCAACTGGTCTGTGCCATTGTCCAAATTAGGGAGCAGAGCTGGCAGCCTATCATCATCAACTGAGCACACTGCCCGATTCCTTCAAGGGGGCAGGGAGTGGGGCTACCACAGCCATATTTATCTGCCTTCATGGAGGGCATGAACAGACCCACCTCTTGACTAGCATGCCCATCCCCTAATTCCCAAAATCACATACCATTTACGGTGATGCATGACCGAGAAATAGTCTATCGCCATCTTCAGCCCGTGAGGACGTAATAGAGCCAGGTGATGTTCAAGGGGAAAATTAAATATGAATAGTTATCTTTCTACATTTTCAAAGGGACAGAAAATGTAGGTGACCTACAGGTGGCTTTCAAAGCTAAGATTCTTGTTTTGTATATGAACGTGTGATCATTAGGGTTATGGCAAGTACTTCATTGTAACTACTAAACAGAGTAAAAAAAAAAGGCATTGGGAGAAAAACACTATTCCATACCACAAACCACTTGGCATTCGCTAATAATGTTGAAAACTGTGGGTTAAAAACAATCCTATATAAATTGCACAGCTCAGTCATCCTGAGATTCTTAAATTGCTCACATCATGGGACACAGTGTCTGATTCAATGCAATAAATGCCACTGATGACCAAATACAGGCTTTTGTTGACTTATGTCGGTAATCAAAATGATTCTGACAATGAACAGTGGGCCAGCAGGGAAGAATGTAAACGGTACTAGACGTAGCCTGGTTTCAGGGAGGTCGTAAACACACACACACACACACACACACACACACACACACACACACACACACAAAATGTGTTTTTCGGCCATTTTTCATTTGAACAGACTTAATCCCCGAGAACTGGCTGGCTGGGAGATGTACAGTCCGATATCCCATTCTTAATTGCCGCGTTTCCTGAGATCCAGAGAATTCGCTGCGGAGAACAGCCTGATGAAGTCATACAAATATGGCATACTTGTCCAAATCCTCTCGCTGGCGAGCCGGTATTATGAACGACGGTACCTAACTCGGGGCTCGGCACACTGCATGTCACAGGGAATACACTTCTCCACAACAGACGCCGCCCTAATGAGGAATGAAAGCGGAGGGACAGGCAGTAATGTAGACGCTTGCCATTGCTTATCGGCTGCCGCCGTGACCTTTCCAGCGCGAGCAGCTGCGAGGCATGTCTTTTCAAATACACGTACAGGCTAACCAGAGATATGTGTTTGCATACGCAGTGGCTTTTATCGTTTATCTTAATAAAACAATGGGCTTGGGGAGGGGGAAGAGGCACAGAGCCCATTATGGCACGCGGCCCGGCCTTCCCTCCGAGTGGGTTTGAGACGGTAGATATTTACGGGAGCCGCTAACCAGCCAAAGGGCCAACCACCTCTCCGGATTCCATTAAATACCAAAGCACAGCCTCGGGGGGCCCACAAGCTCTCATCTGAAGCCTTGATTGGACATCTGAGCTGGATTGAACAGCGAGATCATTCACCACAAAAAGCGCAGTGCGCTGTGTGGACAGATGGGACTGGCCGGGTCAGAACACCAAGGCCACGCGAGCATTATTTAGAGGCTTTTTGGCGTTACAGAAACATAGCTTAGTCTTCCAATAGCGGCGGCTCCTCCTGCCTGCATTCTCATTTCCTAATCAGCGCTGAATAAATCTTATGTTTGGCATCTTGCACGGGCGATATTAAAATTCCAAATTAAAACTCCACTACCATTTCGCGGAATGAGGGGAACATATGATCACCGTGGGTTGGCATCATAAACATCCATTTATTATAGAAATATCTCTGTCATCACAAAGATGATCATATTAATCAGAGCTCATATGCTCTTTAATCACAATCTTGGACAGAATCCATCCTAGGGAAATGATATACAGGGGCCCTCCTGCTGCGGCCGTGGTAATTCTACACGGAGCAGTCTGGTCGGATGGTCTCCGCTGATTGCCAGCGGATCTAGGCCAAGCCTGCAGCTTCATGAGTCAGGTCAATACCTGTGGATTACGGCACGAAGGCAGACCATCCTTGGATAGCACAGAGAACAACCCCCGTCTCTGGGCAGTGAAGACAGCTGTGAGCCGCAGTATGTGGAAAATAAATACATCATCATCACCCCTGGTGCTGTAGTCGGGTTAGTGAGTACCTGAGTCTGTCAACACATTCAATAAACTACCATCTGAAGCCGGAGAGGCACATTCCATACTGGCTTCTTTCAGACTTGTGTTTTGTGATTTTGTTTGGCAAGCAGATGAGGTCTCCTTTTCTTGGAACGTGGCTAGTACAGTGGATACTGTTAAAAAAATATGTCTAGATAGATGGAGATGAAAACAGGGAGTTTAAAAAGTTTTGCTTGTTTTAAATAAGTATACATTTACGTAAACACAAAAAAAAGTACATGTACGGAAAGAAAGAAAGAAAGAAAGAAAGAAAGAAAGAAAGAAAGAAAGAAAAAATAGCCTGTAATCCCTGCAATGGCGTAGCTATGGCTCACTCTGTTCTTCTTGTGGGCGTGACCTTCTGACTCTAATAGCAGCCCTTTATGCTGCTGCAGGTGAGTCGGGGTTTCCAGTGTCCCGGTCACAGTCACGCTCGTAGGTGGGAGGTATGCAGCAGCTCTCTCAAGTCTAGCCATACAACCCACGCTAATCCAATAAATGCCTACGCCGCAACTCCACCTAGCAACACCTCGTTCCGGCCGCGTGTTTTGTCACACCGTCAATGACACTTCCCCAGCCGCTGCTGCTGCCGCACACAGCAGCCACGGCTCACAGAAGTGATAATGACCTTACATGGAAGTTGGAATCGTCAAAGTGGGTGTGAGGCTGAGCATAACTCACTGCACTCCGACAGCCAACGTGCCTGTCCATGCGAAAAACAACATCCGCTCGGCCGTGCAGTCCCCCCCCCCCATCCCCCCCCCAGTCCACTTTACCGGAGGGAGTGCGCTCGGTCGCCGAGGGAAAGGGCTGAAACGCCCACTCGGAAATCACCAGCACTAGCGTGCAATCACGGGAATGGTCAGCCTGCTATTGCCGGAGTCATCATGAGTAACCCTACTCCAGACACCCAGACAGGGAGCTCGAGTCTACACACGGCCTCGGGACGGGGATTGTGCAAGGTCGAATTAGTCGGCTTTGTGAGTCTGTCATCAGCTGTGAGTCGTCGGCTGCGCGCTTGCTTTACGTAACTTTGTTTAGATTCAAACAGCAACTGAAAAAAAAAGAAAAAGAAAAAAAATCAGACGCAACATGTGACGCAATGACTAGGCGTGCCCCCGGCCTTGCCCGCACAATACCAAGAGCACAGAGCATTCCCAACACGTTGGCTTTCCATGAACAGCCTACATTGCAAATACACCCTACTGATGGTTCATGTGGAATAGAAAAAGCGTCGATCTTTTAAATGACGTACCACCCAGCCACATCAATTACTTTGTGTGTTCCATTAGCTAAAGGAAATGGCTAACTGATTATGATTAATGACTGGTAAGCATACAAAGACAAACACAAAGACCCCGTCTCCAAGGGGTTTATGAATATCTCGGTGTAGAATATTAGATCTCGTGCTTTTTTCGAAGACAATTTCAGAGTTGGCTTGCCACAACTCACTGCTTATAACAATCTGTTTATATCAAAACGATAACAATGATTTATTATAGAGTGTCAGGTAAAAGCTGTTGGCAGCGCTAAAACCCACTGGCGTCTTTCGTTTCCACCCATGGTTGAGAATTAGGAAAACAGCAGGAGAAAGACCTGATTATTCCCCCGTCAAACAACCCTCCCTCCCCCTTTGGAAACAGTTGCTGATTTCAAATGGCTGCAACCTAGAGTGCGCTGAGTGACCAGCTACCTGCCAGGACAAAGCCCTCACTCAGGTTGCCTGGGCTCCCATTGCCCTATAAGGCCGAAGGTAAAGAACTGTCCTGTGCCCCCCGGGGGCGGGGGGGGGGGGGGGGGGGGGGGGGGGGGGGGGGGGGGGGGGGG
>JAVQIZ010242380.1:2500-11268 GCA_036023535.2 Galaxias brevipinnis | reverse complement strand
CCCCCCCCCCCCCCCCCCCCCCCCCCCCCCCCCCCCCCCCCCCCCCCCCCCCCCCCCCCCCCCCGTCACGGTCTGGTCTCCAGTACCTTAGTTGATATTTAGGTTTCTCTGTGTTCATTCGTTCTTGGTTTGTTCTTGTTTTGTATTCAAGCCTTGGGTCTGACTCCATGCCTAATCCTGACATCTTGAGTTTAACAAAGGATCAAACACCCTCTACCTTTGTATTGTCTACTTGTCTAACTAGGGAATCTGAGGCAACCACAAAATAGGGGAGGTCAATGAAACTAGATGTACTATGTGAAACTATCATTACTGGAAATGTAAACCTCTGTTAGGGAATAACCATAAAATTACCAGCATATTTGTCAAATTGAAAAATGCGTACGTTTGTGTGTGTGTGTGTGCGTGTGTGTGTGTGTGTGTGCCTGTGTCTGTGCCTGTGCTTGTGCGTGTGTGAATGTTAGTGCCAAATGAGAAAAGTATGCGAATATGTCTCGGTCAGTCTGTTTCTCTTTCCATTCCTGCACAAATTGCTGCTGACTCATTTTCTGAGCTTGTGGGAAATCGATGTTGTGAGTGACGTACACTGCAACACCTTGTTCACAATTTTAGGCAGGTAATGTTGGGCAATGGGCACATATCTCTCAAATGGCTAGCCCCATCACCTCCAGTTTTGTGTGATTATATCTCTGTGGCGGTTCAAAGTGGAGGTAGAATAGCACATGACCATTGAGGCTACAAGAAACAGAAATACATTTATTTTTGATTGCTTGCGTGCAATGCGTGAGAGCTGTGGCATTTTTGAAGGCAAATGCCGACCGTCTACTGATAGCAACTACTGAGTTGAAACCACACCCTCTTGTCTTTACGGAAGAGTTTGCCAAACTTTTTTACATCCTACTTGCGAGGTGTTTACGGTTCCCTGGTGCTCAGTATGTGGACGTTTGGGAATGGCAGAGGAGTGCAGTGCGCTTGAGGATCTTCACGCTGAGCTAACCTGCTCCGTTTGTCTGGATCTTTTCCGTGAGCCGGTGATCCTCGAATGCGGGCATCATTTCTGCCGTGTTTGCATTACACAGTGCTGGGAGACCAAAGCAGACGAGCTTTGGACCTGCCCGCAGTGCAGAAAGTCATGCGTTCCAAAGCTGCGACCTAACTCCCTATTGTGTAACGTTGTGGAGAGCGTTAGGAGAGTCCGAGCAATGAACGCAGTTGGAATACAGAGAGGCCGCTCTGGTGTGCAAGAGTACACAGAGGCTAGAGAAGCCGGTTCCAGCATGAACAGCGTTGATCCCGCTATCGGATTGTGCCCGCGTCCGGCTGCATATATGTGCGAGGAGCATGAGGAGAAGCTAAAGCTATATTGCGTTGACGACCAGCTTGCAATATGCCTAGTGTGCGGGATGTCTCGCGACCACAAGATGCACAATGTCATCCCTTTAAATGAGGCATGCGAAAATTATAAGGTAATGGAGGGAACCAGAATTTAGTATATCAGTTGATATTTTTTGGTCAGCTACAAGAAAGTTTTTTGTGGGACAAATGGCAGCAACTTATGAAGTGTCGCACTGTGCTTTTAGCTGGGCAGGTATTTTGCACTCCGGTGCCAGATGCCGGAGTCCCAGACACGTTTAACCTAGCCATTTAGAGGCTGTTTGGTGAAAGATAAGTTACAAAGTATTTCGTTCAAGCCTAGTAATTCACTTGTAAAGACGTTTTGTGAAATTCGCATTAAACAGGTGAAATGAACGCAACAGATCCACCTCACTTAATGTTTGGAGAATAGCTGTGTCCTAATTAAACATGCACCCTGCTGTCTATCCTCTATTTACCTTTCTCTCTGATGGCCCTACTATGTACGACCTATATGATTCCTTCTGTGCAGGAGAAGCTGTCTATTGCTTTGGAGAGGGTTCAGGTGCAGACCAAAGAGGCTACTCTCTTCCAGAGGCTGGCAAAAGACAAGATTGTTGTTATCAAGGTACTCTATGAAGTGTACCTATGTTTGTTTGTGCGTTGCAAGGGTGAGTTAAGAAACATAGAAGCACATTGTCAAAGGTTTTTTTAGATGTCCAGGCCACACAATGTTTTGAAAATGGATGGGTGTGCTTTTGGAGTAGAGATGTTGCTTTTTTAAACAATTAACACCTGTGTGTTGCTGCTTGTTCTAGGTTGTGTGTATTTGTGTATGTGGGCGTTTCATTGGAGCAGAGGTGTCCAGTCTGATATGTATCTGAATGTTTTAGTTAGAAGTGTTTTTACTGTAAATCCCACTGATTTGCCTCTCATTCTCCTACGTTGTTCTCAAAATCATAGGATGACTCTTAATTCTATTAATCTTATGACAGAAATGTTTGACATGAGTACCTGCCACATTCCTACACACACACACACACACACACACACACACACACACACACATCATTTTCACTGTAAACAAACAGGCGATAGGGATTGGCACTGGTATACGCCCTTCTTACTTAACATCATGCAGGTGACCACCTCAGTCTTTTTGTTATACAGCCGCGGTGTGGGTGGGTGTGTGTTTGTGGGAACGTGGCCGTTCAGCACAGATTGGAGAATGTAGGCTGTCTGACTCTGAGGTGTTGCTCAGTCAGGTAATAAGATAAGCTCACAGTCACAGGGCCTTAGTCAGAAGCTATGCCCTCTGCCCGACTCTCTGACTTTCTTTAAATGATCTGCTAATCGTTGAAACAGGATGGGGCAAGAGGAAGTCACGGGGTTGGAAGGGGAGAATGTCGACATGTAGAATCAGACTGCAGTCATAGGGCCTGTGTCTGTTCGTGTGTCTGAGAATGTGTGTGAAAGTTTGTGAGGGGTTTGTATGTGAGACTGTTATTGGGATGTGTGTGTTCGTAAATCAAAATGTGTGTGTTTGTATGCTGACCTTCTCCCTGTCTCCTCTTTCCCAGGAGCAGACAGAGGATTTGGAGGGGCAGGTGTGTGCAGAGTTCAGACAATTACGAGAGTTCCTTTGCCTGGAAGAGGAGAAGGTTAGGGAGAAACTACAGAAAGAGAAGGAAAAGAGACTCAACCAATTGGAGAATGCGCTCGCACACACCATGGAGCAGATCAGCCAATTGGAAAGCACGGCGGACGAGCTCCGGATGAAATGTGGAGAAGAGGAGAATCCATATCATCTCAAGGTAAAGAAAGACTGAGAAGGGTAAAAGGGAAGACAGACCTTGCAAAGAGAGGAAGGAGAAGAGACATGGTATGAAGTTTAGAAAGGGGAAATAAGTTTAGCTTCGATGACACACAGTATGAGAAAAGGGAGAAAATATGTTTGCGAGAACTGTAAATGTTGACGTGTCCGTGCCCTAGTAGTCTCTGTGAATGACCTTCTAAACTCTGTGTTTTTCTCCCTTCCAGGGAATCGAGGATTTCATTAGAGGGTAAACAGTCAGTCTACTGTCCTTATCCAGCCAAGTCATCAGCCAGCTTAACAGTCCATCAAGCACATGATCACGTGGCTCTGCATAAACTCATTCAGTTGATTATCTCTTTACTGTCACTTGTTTACCGATCACCGTAGGCCCTATCCCTGTTGTGTTGGCCGCTTTTCTTTCCACATTGGCTCCCTCATTTTTTGTTTCTGTTTCAAATGCACAGTTTAACCTACCCCTATTCAGTACATTTCTATCTCCCCGCCTCTTTCTCTCATTTAATTGAATTACTCTTCCAGACAGTCAAGTCAATAGAAATGTTTCCAAAAAATCCAAGCATGAGATATACATGTGTCCTTGTAAATAACGTTTGCTCTCACCCCTTCAGGGTAGAAACGATGTTTGAGCAACCCCAGGAGGCGAGGGTGGACCTGCAGCCTGGAGCATTTCTGGGGCCTTTGCAGTATCACATCTGGAAGAAGATGGGCTCTATCATCCAGCCAGGTACAAACATATCCATCCCTTTACAATGATGCAATGCATAACCATAACCATGACCACACTTGGGAGCCATGGGTGTGAACAGTTTTCTGTGTATTATTCAGGATAATGGAGAATAAGTTATATAACAATAGAAAGAAGTGTGGGGAGCAATCTAGTCTCCTATTTAGTCATACTACTAATATCATAAAACATTATTCTATACCCAGACATATTTTGTGTAATAATATATCACTTCCGTAAAGGCTTTGGTTTTGACGTTGGAACATGCCCCCTGTCTAATGTGTCCCCCTGCAGCGGTGTCCGAGGTGATCCTGGATGCCGACACTGCCTACCCCAGGCTGTGGGTGTCCCCCTGTGGCACCAGCGTCCGCGTGGGCGACATCCAGCCCAACCTGCCCGACAACCCCGAGCGCTTCACCCGCTACAACATTGTGCTGGGCGTGCAGGCCTTCTCCTCGGGGCGCCACTACTGGGAGGTGCAGGTGGGGGCCAAGACGGCGTGGGGGCTGGGCGTGGCGGCCGCCTCGGTCAACCGCAAGGACGAGATCAGCCTGTGCCCCGACGACGGCTTCTGGACGCTGGGACTGCGTGACCGCGGCGATGGGCGGAGCGAGTACGAGGCGTGCACCAATGCCGAGGAGAGCCGGCTGCACCCGGCCCACCCCCCGCGCAGGGTGGGTGTCTACCTCGACTACGGGCGCGGCGAGTTGGCATTTTATGACGCAGGCGACATGACTCACCTGTTCTCGTTCTCCAACGCGGCGTTTTCCGAGCCTGTGTTCCCCTACTTTAACCCCTGGCCCATCATCAATGGCCACAACTATGAGCCCCTCACCATAGTAGTGCCGTCGTTCTAATGAAGGGGGTGCTCCTGATGAATATTACATTACAAGGCCTATCAAGTTCTCCACATCTAGTGCCTCTGTCGTCTGTCAGATAGGACTGTGTTTTTGTGCTGTTCACATATAACTATTGATTTGGTTGGTGTACTTACTAATAGCTATTTTCTAAGCATGTTTTGGGACACTAAATTGATTCCCAAAGCAAACCCCTTCAGATCAAACACTGACGTTCACTTTCTTTGATGTCCCCTAATTCCCTTTCTGAGACTTTATCAGATAATGTATAGTCTTAATAAGATAATAGACTAAAAGATAATGTAATCTACCACATCATAATGGCAGGGAAATTCAACCTTTTCTTTTGGCTTTGCTCTGCCCTTTGCAAGAGAGCCTACCACTAGAGGGCCCACAGACAGAAAAACACGCACCTGTCCACGTCTTAGTCTATTCCGTTTCCTAGGGACAGCACCATCTCCTGCTTTAGTGTAGATGTGCATGCAGACTCAAATGGAGCTATGTAGGCAAAATACCAAGGCATTCCTTGATTGTTCATTTTGAGTGAAATGTTGTGTGAACTCACCCGTTGCAAAATCACAAGTGATGCTCCTACAAAACATTTTGTAGATTATGTGTCACCGCCTTTCTAGTTTCTAGTTGGAACCAAATTATGCTGGTGCAAATCAGAGCAGTAAGAAAAGTTATTACGTTTGTTTGTACTCATAGTAAAGAAGCATATTAGATTTATATCCTCTCATCTGGACATCTTTATTTTTAACACAAATAAATATGTGCTGATGGAGATTGAGACATCAAAATATTTCATACATTTTGTTTACAGAACATGCTAAACTAAGTAATTAAAAATAAGCCAATGTAACCGCCATCATGCTTAAAGCATTGCTTTTTTAAATTATTTATGCTCTATCATTACAGCACCAGTTATTTCACCTGAATAATTATTTAATGTATTTTATTTGCTTTATTGTATTTTCATTTCTATGGATTTTGTTCAGATGTTTACTTATGCAGGTTAGCTTGAGGTTATTTCCTGTGATTGATTTTCCATAGAAATAAATGATGAGGGGTTGTCTAGTTCAGCAGCTGTCTCTACCCCAGAAACACACACCTCTTGAACTGTAATTAGATCGCTTTAATGCAGGCTTATCTACATGCTGTAACACTACCCTTAGTTTTGCATTACTGTTCCCCATCCATCACCTTCATCCCTCTTTCCATTTCCTGTCATCCTTTTTTTTCCTATTGTTTATGCATTTCCCAACATATTAGGCAAACTAAATGATGAATTGAAAATAAAGGCAAGTAAAACATTTAGATAATTCTAAACACTCGAAAATAGCATCCAACCACAAAAAAAGCATATACTACCATCGTTCTTTCGCTTAAGATAAATAAATGTTTTGACTTTACATTTTAACCAATACAAATATCTAGTTTTTTTGTCTACTTGCTCTCTCATCCCCCTCTATATATTTTTGTATCTCGTTTCCTCCTCCCCTCCCAAGCCTTCCCCTGACGGATCCCCTCCCTAAATACACTGGCCTATTTTTACCTTTCATTTGTCAAAGTGTTGGTGTATTTCTCTGTCAGGATCGTTTTCTTCTTTCAACTATCAATTTGTGGACGAACACATTTATATCTATGCAGACAGAGAGAGATGCATTGATAAAGAGACGTATAGAAAGACGGACAGACTCAAGAAAGAAAGAAAAGCCCTCAAACTGATTAACGGAAACCTCGTTAGTAACTGGAGAAATGTTTTGGTGACACACTCCTTGCATTTGGACACTCTTAGTTACACTCTTTACCAATGTGCGCAGTCCAGGTCCACTTACCGCTGAATGAGAGCTGTTTTATAAAGTTTAACCACAGGAAGAGAGAGAAAGAGGAGCAGGTGGAGGCAGCTAAAGGATGTGTTCCCAACTTCACCTAACATGGCTATGCCCCCCTTTTAAAGTAACCGATAGAATTCAGCCGGGGAAATTATGGCGGGACAGAAAAGAGAGATCTACAGGAATAAGCTAGGGACAGGAACCAGGTTAAGAGCCCGCTGTATTTATAGACAGCAGATGCTTTTAGTGGAATTAGGGCCGCATTAGAACTATAAGTTGCTGTCATACAAATAATTGTATAAACAGGGAGATAGGATGATCTAATAGCAGTGCTCACTGCATAATGACTGTGCCATTGGCTGTTTTTGCGCATAGGGGTATAGTGGTGCAATTCTCTTTTGTAGTCTGCAGTGATGTGTGAGCATGTGTGTGTATTCATGCCTACGTTACAAATTTCTCCATGAATGCATGTGCGTGTTTTGTGACGACACGGCATATCGGAGGGGCGGGAAGGCTTTCGTAGACACATCATCATAGGTCCTCAGCCTCAGCATTCTTTATACCCCTTGCTCCCTTCCCCCTTCCTGTCCATATCTCTGCCTCCATCTTTTTCTCTCTCTCTTTTTTGCTCAACACATAAAAAGCTGACCTGAACTCTCCTATGAGAATCCAATTTGTGTTATAACAGGGGAGTACATTTACAGGGTCTAGGGATTGGGGACAGTTAGAGGCACAGAAAGGGGAATGTGACAGACAGGGAAAGAACAGACAATAAAAGCACAGAGGATTATGGTCAGGTCGAGATGACAGGAGCAAGGGAGGGGGTAAAGGAGGGTGGGAGAAATACAGAAAAATAAAGAATGAACCAATGAAAGGAGGAGTGTTTATTGGTGGGGTGAGACTAGGACACAAACATGAAATTCTGTTGACGAAACACAACAGAGGTCACAGATAGGAAATACACAGGGCAGTAAGCAAAGACCATAGGCTCTGGAGTGTTGAATGAGAAATGATAAAAACATTACCATAAAGGAGGGGGGAATACAAAAATGCTTGTGGAGACACATGCAGAGGTGTGTGTGTGTGTGTGTGTGCGTGTCTCCAGTGAGGGATAGAAAGAGGAGTGGGTGTGCTCGAGAGCGATAGAAAGGCACAAAAAAAAAAAAAGAAGGGGAGAGGTTTAAGTTCATGGGGTATAGAGTGTCGCCTAAGCAGAGATAGGAAGAGGGGCAGTGGGAGAGGAAACCAATATCCCTGGGGGAGGACTACCAATGACAAGAACCCACTCACCTGAACAAAATCACTGAGCGATGGAGAGGACACTCACACTCTAAATCAGTACCACCACCGATGGATTCACTGTATTTGCACAGGCTGGAAAAGAAACAAGGAAGAGGAAGGCAGATGAAGAGTCAAGAGAAACACTGTGTTTTGGAGTAGAGTTCATATCGAGTTCAAACGTTCATATTGACAGGGAATTTACAGGAATTTCAAGAAAAGAAAAATCTAATTTAGTCAGTTGTTGAATTAGGCATTTGTGTGTTTAGAAAGAAAAATTGGAAATCAAAAGTTGAGTGTAGGAGTTGGAGAGAGGATAGCGAAGGGATTGAAAGGGTACGGGAGGGGGAGCTAGAGAGAGACAACGGCTGTTCAACAGTGACGCTGAGATGTTCATGATCATTCAAAAGGATTCTTCAGGCGGAGGAGGCAGCGCAGGGATGAATGCGCCACACGAGAAATCCGCCAAACAGGTATGTGTGTGTATCTGTGCCTCTCTCACTCTCTTTGTGTTTAAAGATCTGTTTTGCGGGGCTGTCCTGGTATTCTTTTTTGTTTGCGAAAATGTAGAGTTAAATGTCTACTCATTGGTTTCAATGACTTTGTCAACGTAGCTTGTCTTGCATTGTCTGCACACTTTTCAGGGTCAGGAGTATACTTTTACAGACATAGTCTGATATGAAAATAATTTTGCTTAAGAAAGTTATGAGTTTGTTACTTCTCATAACATGCATACTGGTTGGCATAAATTATAAATGTATATTTTAAACATGTGTCATGAAACAAAAACATGTCTCTAGTTAAATTAGTAAACTTTTAAGTGTACCACATAGGTGGATGAATTATAACTTTTTTAATTGAAGTGACTAAATTGATTGCTGTCTGTC